>CALNHX010008108.1:0-64909 GCA_940337035.1 Agriotes lineatus
CTGTGGTCATTCAGTGACCAGTACTTTGTAATCTGTAGGCTGCCATTCTGGCTTCACCTTCCAAGAAGATGTGCAGAGGTGGCAGATTTAAAATAGCATTCAGTGCTTGTCCTGAGGTGCCTTTAAAGGCTCCAGTGATGCTAGTTACTCACGAAGTGCATACAATGTGTTATGTACAGACTAAAATATTCACAATTATAACAAGAATTATAATTTTTATCAGTTTTGGCAGCCTACGATATCAGTGCTTGTCAAGCTGAGAAACAAGAATCCGAGTGGACCGTAAAGTAATTTACAACTTAATGTGGCTTAGCGCCGCAAGTTACTTTATGGCCTTTGGGCTATAAAGTAACGCATTACGCCCTGAAAGATAAGGTATAAAGTGGCCAATTCCGCCCGGACGTACATAAAAGAAAGTGGTATCTCGCATTCTAGATACAAACACAACTATGAATTCTTTCATTTCTTATTATAACGGGGCCAGTTTAAATGAAATTACTTAAAAAATTGCAAAAGCATTTGAATGAAATGGCCAGAAGAAAAAGGTTCGCTGTCACGACGCTCGGTTGTCTGCCCACGAGGGAACTAAATGGGCTATTGCTAAAATAGTGTAACGCCGACGTGCAGTACAATTTTTCTCCAAGATCACTCCCCCAAAAAATATTAGTTACGCCACTGAGTCACTCGCCACTGTATTGTTGGTAGCACTGTTAGGCTATGTCAAATTCGAGATTAACAGGTTAAGTTTTGTGTCAGGTTGTGTCAAATAACAAATAAACATACTAACTTTGAATTTGACATATACTGACAGTGCCACCCACCACCAACAATACACTTCAGTACTGCCGAACGTATAAAGCGAATCATAGGCATATTATATGATCACAGGCGACTCTTAATTATAAATTTGTTTGTTTGTTCTGGATAAGGTCTAGGCATGCGGAGTATCAGGTACCTTAGACACCGACTGCTTTGGTCATATGGTCAAAGTCCTACTTATAATCGTTTCGAGACTAAGGCGTTCTAAGACTAGCGAGGGATCCACGGCTTTACATCTCTTCCGAATGATGGAATTCTGGAGAGGTTATTTCTACATTTTTTATTTTATAAACTTCACCGAGACCGGGAATCGAACTCGCGACCCTTAGATCAGTAGATAGAATGCTTACAGTTTTAACTGATGCCCAATTAATTTGTTATTGTGATTTTTCACAGCTGTCAATATAAAGTTTTTCTACTCCCGCATGTATATATTCTGTTTTCTTCACAATCTACAGAATGGATATGTAGGCAATTGTAGTTAACTGAACGTATATGATTTCATATCCACACAAGGGTGGATATGAAATACACCAATCACAAATCACTTGGTCATGTTGTTATCATAGCAACCATATTCATCTATTACTGTTACTTGTCAAACTGCTTGCAAAAATTGGTGGCAAGTTTATTGTGGTAAATTTTGTTAAACATTACGAAAATGAGCGGTTCTAGTGATGACGAATCAATGGATTGTACTCCGCCAGATATTCGTTTGGTAGCAAACGAGACTTACGAGACATTATTGCCTCAAAAATCGAAGGCAAAATATGAACTGGCATATAATATATGCTGCTACAAATAATGTTTAGAAAACCTAAAAGTTCCAATACTTATTTAAACTAGGCTTTGTTAGATCTCACTATGATTTTCGTCTGATATACAATTTTCCATGTACGAAATTTTATATATTATACAACCCGATATATTATACAACCCGATTAAACCTTCAAATCCGAATAAAGATTAGTATTTTGAAGTGAAGGCAATAATTAAAAGAACACCCTTTCTGTTATGGACAAAAAAATGTTGAGTAAGGTCACCGCACCATGTTTTCGTGGGTGGCTGAACGTCTATGCCAGTTAGTATCAGAGATTTCAAAAATTAGTGCGGGCAAGTGATCAAGGCTGTTGTCTAACGAAACGGAAGAACTTCAGATATTCCCGATTTCTAATCGTTGTGATGTCAGTGACCTCAAACCGAACAGACTCATTTCTGCTGTAAAATTAAGTAGGGCATTTGAAACCTAAAAGATCTTCACCGAAAAGAAATACTACATTTTCCTAATATGATAACAGATATCCGTTACCTTACAGTATTAACAATAAAATAAAATTAAATAAGGATGGAATCACGATGTCTTTCTGTAGGAACCAGAAAATAAACATTTCAGAATATGATATTGAGTATGCAGCTACAAGTTCATCCTTAGATTGTTAGCTGCAACGCTATTTCTGCCAACAAAACGTTTGTGCAAATAGTGTTAAAAACATGATATTAGTATATCACATATGTAATTTTATCAGATCAGTAGTACGTCGTAAGTAAACTAGTAAATTTGTTTGGGTTTTACGTAAGATTGAAGTGTAAATAAATAAATATCTGAAGGTCTGGGTTATCCTGCACGAGAATTAGACAGCGCTGCATTATTTTGGGTCAAATTCCACAGCCACCGAAAAGACGGTCAGAATTTATCGAAAACGTAAAGCAATCTCAGAAACCAATAAACAGCAGCAGGATGTATTAAGCTGGACCTTCCTTATCGCCCTTCATACTTCATTGGTTTTCCCTAGATACGGTGTGAGTCTACACGCAACTTCCGACACCGACAGGGCAGGACTTGCGTGAAAAATGCACTTAATGGATGTAATTCTGTTTTCTAAATGTCCTTACAAGGAAAATTGTTTTTAAGGATTGTGATGATTCGATAATATAATAAGAAGCTTTGATCAGAGAAATCACAAGTTGCTACATGATAATTTGCACAATACTCTTAGCTGCACGAGCCCTGAAAACGACGTAGATTGTCGGACATAAATTATTGTCATCACATTCTGCAAATATATTTTTCAGTTTTATACATACTACCAACGAAAAGCCAATATGGAAGCATTTTGATGTACAAAATTGTGGACGAGCTGGACGAAAATCATTGTTGAATGAACATAAATAATTTAGAAAAACTGCGGACCTGCGAGTCCTGAACACCCCATTTTTTACCCATAGATGTAGCAGACGTCTAGCTAAAACTTTAAAAAGGCACATTCGCTTTATGTAACATCACAGCGCAATAGTGTATTGAAGAAGGTTCAAGAACCCATTATTATATGAAGCCCACAGAAGATGATTAAGATGGACGAAGGAGTTTGTGTCTTAGAGTTGAGAAAAAAGCAATCAGCTATTTTCAATACGAAGTCTAATTTGGGCATCTGTGTAGGTGGTAATGTCAAATCAACACAACCAAAAACGAAATATTACATAGAGCTTGTTTGAAATGGGCTGTAAAACTGGTCAAAGAGGTAATGTATTGGAGCAATATGTCTGCAAACGTCGTTGAACGTTTATTAACTCATTATTTAATAAAGCAAGAAAAAGTCTAATATAACCATAGTATTCCACACAGGTTGTCCGAAACGAGCTGTGAAATTTGAAGAAACGGCGATGTTCTGGAGAAAGGTATCTTAAAATGTTGTTCAGCCTCTTAAGTATACTAACTCATTATTTCGTAAAGTCTACAAAAGAATCATATTCGAACAGACAAACAAGATGGAGTACTTGACATCAGCAAAATAAGCTATTTTCAGTAATGGAAGAAAGAGCGATTGTTCTGGAGAAATATGTCTTCAAACGTCGATGAACTTCTTGAGTTTATTAACGCATTATTTCGTGAACTCTACAAAAGGAAAAGATTGGACAAGAGACTATTTCCAGTAATGAGTCTTATTTATACCTAAATCATAGTATTCACCGAAATCATAGTATTCCACTATAGGCCAGTCAAATTAGATATTTACTTGACAAAAATACTACCTGAAAAGTGAGCATGTAGTTTTATAGAACAAATCACGTAGAATTGAATGAACTAGAAAGTAACAGCTGAATCAGTGGAGAAGTGATTCAAAATTGCGGTCAAAGTAATGAAAAAACGGTTTTTTGCATATAAAAGAGGAAAAACGCTATGCATTTTTTCCAAAAAAAATAGGCTTATGTAGTTTAAAAAAAAAAAAATTAAGCTGTAGATGGTCAAAATCGATTAATTAGAAAAAAAGTTATCGCTAAAAAACCGCTAAAAATGACCGATTTTTCAATTGTTCTTAACTTTTTAAAGAAAACCTATATTACGTTGAAATTATCAGAAAGCATAGTACTCGGTGAGCAAAATACGCACGATTTTAAAATTTGCAAAAATGTTGATTACTTTTTGCATAAATCATTTTTTTCGAAAAAAATACGTTTTCGCAGAAATTGATTTACTCAGCTTGCAGAAGTCGTACAGCAATCAGCATAGGCTTATTTTGTTTCGTAAGAGTTATACTACCACACACAATATGAGCGCGATTTTTCTTGTACTTGCAAATATGTGCAAATTTAATTTGAAGAGTGATCTTTTTTTAGGCGCACAAAATGTTGAATATTTTTGTCAATTTTAATTGTACCGAAATTTCATAAGCACCATTCGATAGCTGTCAACTTTCTACGAATGTAAATGCGCTTTTGTTTATTTTAACAACAAAGTACACATAAACTTCAGATTAGTGGACTTTATAAGACTGGCTGTTAGTGTAATTATATATCACAGTCCCAGTGTGTCAAAGAATACTTGGTTGATATTTTGTCAATATATGTCTGGGTGGGCAATAAACTGCAGTAATAGTTATCTCATATGCAAGGGTTTGTACTTTGATAGATGTTTATATTACGTAACAATTGTAAATAATTTGTTTAAATATATCTTATAATCCTATTTTTAATAAAAATATTTTTCACGTTTAATGACAGTTTAGAAATGAAATAATTAGTTGCTATAATTATTCTTCTAATAAATATTATGATTCTTATAATAATTATTAGAATCATTATAAACATTTAAAAAAGGAAGGATATTCTGAGTACATTGTGCAGGGCGAGTAAACGCCCAGTGGAGCGGCCTACTACGAGTTTCTCCCCACAACGAACACTACTTGCCACGGCACCGCTCTGAAGGGAACATACATTTTGCGACGCTTAATGTAAACCGGTTTGCAATAAATAATACACGGTCAATAATTGCGAAATAATTTTTATATTACACTAGAAGTATTCAACTAAAGTGTGTGCAAATTTCAGCCGCTAATATTAATAATTGAATGTGCAGCAATTTCAAACAAGAAAATTCCTCGGCTTCTATGGGTCGTACCTGAATCTTTTTTTAATTACGGAGAAAATTGGCAGCTATCGAATGGTGCTTATGTAATTTCGGTACAATTAATATTGACAAAAATATTCAACATTTTGTGCGCGTAAAAGAAAGATCACTCTTCACATTAAATTTGCACATATTTTCAAGTGCAAAAAAATTTGCGCTCATATTGTGTGTGGTAGTATAACTCTTATGGAACAAAATAAGCCTATGCTGATTGCTGTACGACTTCTGCAAGCTGAGTAAATCAATTTCTGAGAAAACGTATTTTTTTCGAAAAAAATGATTTATGCAAAAAGTAATCAACATTTTTGCAAATTTTAAAATCGTGCGTTTTCTGCTCACCGAGTACTATGGTTTCTGAAAAGTTCAACGTTATATAGGTTTGTTTTAAAAAGTTAAGAACAATTGAAGAATCGGTCATTTTTAGCGGTTTTTTAGGGATAACTTTTTTTCTAATTAATCGATTTTGACAATCGACAGCTTAATTTATTTGTTTTTTTAAACTACATAAGCCTATTTTTACTTGAAAAAAATTCATCGCGTTTTTGCTCTTTTATATGCAAAAAACCGTTTTTTCATTACTTTGACCGCAATTTTGAATCACTTCTCCACTGATTCAGCTGTTACTTTTCAGTTCATTCAATTCTACGTGATTTGTTCTATAAAACTACATGCTCACTTTTCAGGTAGTATTTTTGTCAAAAAAACGAGATATTTTCGACAATTTGACTGGCCTACTAAGCTTGTTCAAAATTAGCTGTACAATTTGGAAAAAGGACGATGTTCTGGAGAACATATATCTTCAAACATTGTTGAGCCTCTTGAGTTTATTAATCCATTAGTTAACGAAGCCTACTAAAAGAAAATATTGGAATAGACATAGCAGAATGTGTCTTGGACACCAGAAAAGTAAACTATTCTCACTAATTTAGATTGTTAAAAATGAGCTGCAAAATTTGCGAAAAATGTTGAATCACTTGAGTTTATTAATGTATTATACCGGGTGTCCGTTCACAAAGTCGAACATAGGAAATTAACATTGTATTGGACGTTTTTGCCGATTCCTGCTCGCCAATTCAACTTACAGGGAAGGTAATGGTATCAATGGAAAGATAAAATTATTGCGCATCAAATGATACCAATAAAAATATTCAAGATGCGATTTTTATTTTAAAATACTAATTTAAAACATGGGAATTTTTAAATATGCAATACCTTGCTTTTTAAGTTCGATAGCATTTGTCAAAAGAATTGGTAATTAGTTGGCGTAAAACAGGTATTTTCTGTCAATGTCTGTCAAAAAATTCACATATAATCTCATAAAAGCATTAATTCTTTCCGGAAATTTTTTGAGTGCGTTCCAACAACGTCGTATTAATTTGCCCGAGCGGGACGCGAGGGAAAATTAGGACGTTGTTGGAATGCACGAAAAATAATTTCCGGATATGAATTAATGCTCGAATGCAGATTCGATAAGAAAATCGTAACGACACAAACCCTAAAAAGAAGTAATGTCTACCTACAAAAAATTTCCAAGAAATTTTGTTGTTGTCTTGGATACGGCTCGTGAACTAATTTTTCTATTGGTCATTAATGCGTGTCGTACGATTTTCTACAAAATAGTAGATTATGCAATGAGGGAGAGAAATGCGTTATTTTGCTGAGGTAAAAATTCTGACTCGAGGGCGAAGCCCGAGAGTCAGAAATTGAACTGAAGCAAAATAGCATTCTCTCCGAGTTGCATATACTATTTTTTTCACGTTGCAGGAAGGTTTAAAACGAAAACCCGTTTTTTAAACGTCAGTTATTGACATTTTAGTTAGAATTATTTTAAAATTAGTAGCCTATGGTAAATTTTAAAGTTGGTGGCACTGTAAGTCGTTATGACAAGAGCTCACAATTATGTCAAATTCGAGGTTAGCAGGTTAGGTTTTGCGTCAGTTTGTGTCAAAGCTGACGCAAAACCTAACCTCATAACCTCGAATTTGACATAATTGTTCTGTCAGTCATAATGAAAACTCCCTAGGGAAATTTTTGTCTTATTTAGTCTCTAGGGAGTAAATGTTTTACTTCTGTCACAATTCTGATGCTATAGAAACAGACTTCTACTCCCGGTCGTGGAAAAAATGAATTATTTCAATGAAGAATGAGTGATTACACTAATGTTAATTGTCTATGTTCAACTTTGAGAATGGACACCCGGTATAACAAAGCCTACTAAAGGAAAATATTGAAATAGGCGAATATATTGAGTTTATTAACCCGTTTTCATGAAACCTACTAAAGAACAAGATTGAAATATGTAAATGAGAAGGTGCCTTCTACATCAGCGAAAAAAGGTATTTTCAATAATGAGCCTAATTTAGACCAAAATCGAAGTATTCTGCAAAAAGTGTCCAAAATGATAATTTAAAGAAAGACGATGTTATGGAGAAAGATGTCTTAAAACATGGTCGAGTCTTTTAAGAGTATTAATAATACATTATTACATAAAGCCTACAATATGCAAACAAGAAGGTGTCTTGGACACTAGCAAAACACACTGTTTTCAGTAATGAGTCTAATTTAAACTTAAACCACAGTATTCTACAAAGATTGTTCAAGATGGGCTGTACAATTGAAAAAACGGAGATGTTGCGGAAAAATATGTATTTGAAGATTGAAATAGGTAAAGGAAAAGGTGTGTTCGACATCAGCGAAAACAGGTATTTTCAGTAATGAGCCTAATTTAGACCAAAATCGAAGTATTCCCCGAAGAGTGTCCAAAATGATAATTTAAAGAAAGGCGATGTTCTGGAAAAAGATGTGTTAAAACATTGTTGAGTCTTGTATAGATACAAGTTTTATTATCAGCATCTACCGAGTTTGATTGCCAAAATGAGGCGCTGAGCAGAGTTCTGCGGCAATCAAACGAGATTCGTTAAGTGCCATAAACAAACGTGTATTGTTCAATATGAAGCTCTTAGCAATACTAAATAACTTTGGTTAATAGTAACAACCGATAAAGATAATAGTATATTATGTAACACGTTTTATAAACGTCAATTTAGTCACGAGTGTTTAATAAACGAGTGTCTAGACGATTTTATATAATGTGTTACATACTACCATTTCCTACGACCACAAATTTAGACAATATAACATCATATTATTTCATTAAGATTTTGAATATTAGGTTATGTTAAATTATGCTCGACAAACGTCAATGTTGACTGTTAAAAACTAACTTGATCTTAGTTTTGGCTGTGGCTAATAAAGCAAATACTGTTTGAACCTAACTTCACACCGTGAGTAAAACATCGTTGCTAACTTCAGCCCGTGACTAAGAGGCTCTTTAGTCACAGGTTATGAAGGCGTGATTAAAAGGTCACTTAGCAACGTGTATGTTAGTATTTTAAAAGACATTTTAGTTACAGGAGTAGAAAAAGTGTATTAACCCATCATTTCACAAAGTCTACAAAAGGAAAAGCTTGGAATACACAACAAGAAGGTGTCTTGGAAACCAGTAAAATACGCTATTTTCAGTAATGAGTCTAATTTAGGCCTAAACCAAAGTATTCCACAAAGATTGTCCAAAATGAGCTTTATAATTTAAAAAAGATTCCTTGGTGAAATTTGTCTTTAAACGTTTTTGAGCCTCTTGAGTTTATAATTAAGCTTACTAAAGGAAAATATTGCAACCGGCAAAGGAGAATGTGTTTTCGACACCAACTAATTTCAGTAATGGGTCTAATTTAGTCCAAAATCAAGGTATTCCACAAAGAGTGACCAAAATGAGCTGCAACATTTGAAGAAAATCTGGTGTTATACACTCACACAACTTTCTCTTACAGTGATCTTATAATTAGCAAAAAATTAGATTTTTAATTTTTAAGCATTAATTTGTCAAAATTTTTAAAAATTCCAAATTCTACAAAAAACGGTACAAAATAGAGTTAGTTGAAGAGACAAATTTTTTCTAGAATTTCAAGCTGAATTCATAAATGTAATAATATACCGGGTGTTGTATTTAAAATAGGAGTTAATAAAAAAATAGAAAAAAAACAAAAGAAACCCATTTTAGAAGTATTAAACTGGAAAATCACCACTGTCAAAACAATACACATTAAAAATTTAATAAAAATATTAAGTTTGAAAAAAATCGTTAGAGCCGTTTTTGAAAAAATCGAAAAAACTAAAAAATCACAAGAGTAAACACCTACTTCCGGTTATGCGATTTTCTTCAAAAACTTGCTGTCTCATCTACATAGTACACGAAACTTATATATGAAGTTTCAACGCCATACCTCTTTTCGTTTTTCACATGTTCTGTTGACAGACACACACACAGACACACAGACAGATCGACGGGGTGAATCCAATACTTTCTTGGAGGAAGTGAAAAAGGTGATGTTTTGGAAAAAAAGATGTCGTCAAACGTTGTTGGGCCTCTTGAGTTTATCAATCCATAATTTAATAAAGCCTACTAAAGGAAAAATTGGAGCAGGCAAAGGAGAAGGTGCCTTCGACATCAGTAAAATAAGCTATTTTCAGTAACGGGTCTAATTCAGATCAAAATCAAAGTATTCCACACAGATGGTCCGAAATGAGCTGGAAAATTTGAAGAAAGGGCGATGATTTGGAAAAGAGATGTCTTCAGACCTTGTTGAGCCTCTTGAGTTTATTAACACATCAATTAATGAAACCTACTAAAGGAAAAGATTTGATCAGTTTGCGAAGTTGGGCTCTCCCTTAATTAATCGACAATCCCGTTGGCGATACTATTATGGTATTTCTACCAACCTATTTGTACACGTTTGAAATATTAAATTAGTTTTGTTAATTTACGTCTTATTTTAGTTATTTACGTGTATGTGAAGCAACACACTAAAGAAGTATCAATAATTGGTTGGTAATATTTCTCTAGGCATTCAGGCAACTACCAAAAGAATTGTTACTGCTAATATTAAGAATAGATACAAACGTTAGTTCTATACCATTTTTGTTTAATTGGAAAATAAACGCTTAAGTTTACAAAAAAAAGTTTTGTTTATGTACACATACTTCGAAATGTTTAACAGTAATTAATTTGAGCATTTAAGTGACAACCATAAAATGTTTGTGAAAGGGAGATGGACGTTCCCTTCTTAATCGTTTTCTTATCTTATATTTAAGTTAATGTCCTACTAAACTAAAAAGTACACGAAACTTACCTGCACAAAGTGTCGTAGTCAAGAGATTTGGCGACAGCTCGAGTATCGATGATAACAAGGTCGTGCAACTTCGACAAGAACTCTTCCAAAGCGCCATCGTAGGAGCTGCAGAACGTCACGTCAAATCCGAGTTTATCCGCTGCTTTTGATATCGCCTCCGATACCGGATCCGAGTGCAGGAACACCAGCAAGACTTTAAGTGGGCTTCGATTAGGGGGTAAGAGCAGCCCATATTTGACTTCGTGTGGGCCTCTCTGCAACAAAGAATAGCTGGTTACGCTAAATTCGCACTTTACTGTACACTTACGAGATTTAGTGCAAGCTATGGGTCAGAATTAATCCGTTCCATGCTAAAAGGCCCAATTGAAAACTTAAGACTATTAAGAACGAGTAGTACTGCGGTGTAACAGTTTTTATGACCCACAAAATGTATTCATTTAGGAATTAATGCCAAGATAATTGGTGATAATGTTCAACAGTCCCCCCCCCCATGTTTTTAGTTGATACAATTCAATTATATGATGAACGAATTGAAATTAATTTTGAATAAAATATTATCAGAAACACAAACCTGTAACAGCTGAGGAGCAATTCTCGGCTGTTCTGTAGAAGATACATTCTTGTTTCGATTTTCGTTACTTATATTTTCAAAAACCACGGAATGTACTTTTGCTGCGGTTGAAATAAAGTTACCACACTGAGTAAAATGTGCAGAACTGCCAGGATAAACAAATGTAGCAGAAGGTTGTAGAGTCGTTTGACTTTCCATTTCAGAACCGTGAGTACACCTGTTGCTACAACTCATTTCAATATGAAATCGTGTTATGTCCACAAGGGAACATTGAAAATTTGTGGTTAGACTTTCACATATTTCAATGTTTTGCGAAGACACTGTCTTTATTGATTTTTCGATATGATCGCCGGTGCTGCATCTCCTTGGACTTTCCGTGTCGGTGTTCTCTGTTTGATGACAACCATCACCGTCAGCTCGCAAAATACCCTCTAAACTTTTTGACTTTTTTGTAGCTAGGTACCTTTTCAACAATACATTTTTATTGCTTATTATTTTTGATAAACTAGAACTAGATTTTAGTGCTCTTCCTACATGTTCTGACCTAGTTGTTTCCATACATTTCTTCAGCTTTTTCCGACTGCCCTCAACATTGATGGTAAGGTCACGATTAACGCGTGCTGTGTCTAAAAATGATTTAGAAATTTTTTTTTTCTTAAACTGCCTCACATATTCTTCGTTGTACTCGTATTTCTCTCCTAAAGGTAATCCAACAGTAATTTTTTTGAAATTACTTTCAGACTTGTGAAGATCATTATTTTTATTAGTGGTGTCTTTTTCCTCAGCAGGGTTTACACTTGTAAGCGAATTTTTCAACAGGTCTAAAGAGCTTTTGGCGCTAAGATATATATCACTTGCCTTCAGCATTGATATTCCAGTGACTGTGTTCCAGCTATCATTGACATTCAAGACTTTCTTTGCTGGTTCCTCATCAGTTTCATTGAAATACTGTATATTTAGACAGTTTTGTCTGATTAGATTCTCGATACAAGTAGAGCATGCCTTAGGCTGTTTAATTTTATTTTTAAAAATATCCTTGCATTTTCCAGAAAATATAACGGTACTTGTCAGAGGTGATATTAGAAGATTTTCACTATCAGTGGAAA
The DNA here is from genome assembly GCA_940337035.1 of Agriotes lineatus. NCBI lineage: Eukaryota > Metazoa > Arthropoda > Insecta > Coleoptera > Elateridae > Agriotes > Agriotes lineatus. The sequence goes on from CALNHX010008108.1 coordinate 12,091, forward strand.
TATTAGGTAAACACATTCGCTTTCTGCTGAGTATGGTTTGAGCCTCACTTCTTTTCACAGTAGCATATACCCCTACATGATTGCAAGTATAGTTTGATCCATGGGGTTCCTGGTTTTCCAAACATACAAATTCCTGCTTTTGGAGTCTTGGCGTTATGTTGCTCATTTTTACTATGTTCTGTGGCTGCGGATAATCTATATTATTCATCATACGTGGTGTATTATGTAAACGTTCTGAACCATTCGTATCAACTACTAATTTCTGTGGAAGAATTGGAGCAATGGATGCGATGAAATGCTTCTTGTCAATGTTATGAATATGGCATTCGTTACTGTTTGAAGATTCAGAAAATCGGCGCATTTTCGCCCTGCGTCGTTTTATAGGTGTTATCACGACATTTCTGGTGGTTTTCGGGGTACCTCGTCTAATAATTTTATTGTTTTCAGAGGTTATCTTTAAAGTGAGCTTTCGAATCTGGTCATCCAGGTTATTCTTTCTACGATTATTCAGCACTACACTAGTTCTTTCATCTTTGCCAACCTTATCTTTACATTTTCTAACTTCTAATTTTTCGAAATCTCTATCCAAAACCATTTTTGACTTCTGGCGTACCTTTTTACTGCAATCCTTCTTCTTGGAACCTTTTCTTACCTTATCTACATTATCGGCAAACGATTCTGGTAGCTGCTTGGATCGACTATAAATGCAGCTGGTAGAGGAATGCTTGAAATAGAGATTGTAGGGTTGATGTCTAGCAGAAGTTAAAGTACAGTTTGATTTGGATCCTTTTATCCCGGGGGCTCGTTTCCCACGACCGCTCTTCGGACGCGCACGGTTTTTTCTTGGTAACAGTCCCGAGACATTGTCATGTATTATACTCATCGTAGAGGTTAAAATATTATAATTTAATACTGCGGTCAAAATTTCAATGAATCACTTGAAAACATCGAGATTTAGCACAGCTGTAGCAGCTGTCAGATAATTTTGAAATATTTTCTAAATTCTGAGAAGGCCTGCTGGATTTTATATTATTAAAGGATTGCAAAGTGAATGATCCTCGATACCTCCGAAAGGTAAAAGAGGGTACACAGTTAGTATGTCCGGAAACGAAAACGGTAGATATATACATATTTTTATTATTGATATTCCAGAAAAAAACATATAGTAGATTTACTGGCTCGTCGGTGTTGAGGCTGCGTTAAAATCCCATGATTTCCAAAGCCGGGTTGGGGAATCGTAGTGGACTCGGCACTAGGGTTTTAGTCCAGTCATTGAAGGTTTTCCGCTCCGAATTCTTTGAACCTTGACCGATTGACGTGAAATTTGGTGAGTGGTTAGAGGATGGCTCAAGGAGCAAAAGTGACATAGCGTCGATGTGCGCTTTTACCCTGAGAGTGGATACCACCCCTTCTCGAGGGTGGAAATTGTTCACTTAAAATAACCCCGGAAATGGATAGAGGGTCAAATTCTAAGTAAAAAATGTTCTATATAGTTTTTTCGATAGATCGATATTTTTCGAGCTATTCGCAATGGAAAACTTAAATTTTTCGTGATAAAAATGTATGTTTTTGGACGGTTTTTCGCGAATAAGTCGAAAACTTCGCGTGCTATCAAATAAGTTGTAATAACAAAAAATGAAGCTCAGAAAACAGGAAAGAGATTGGTTTTTATATGAATGCTCTAGGTTCAAAATAAAAGAAGTTATGGCTCGTTGAAGAAGATTTTTTTTGCAACAACTTGGTTCGAAGTAATCAACGTTAATTAACGAAAAACCGATGCATTTTTCGGGAAAAACGTATAGAAATTTTTTTGTAGTGATTGAAAAGACCTTTAAAATGAGCACTGTTAAAAGTCGATTGCATTATAACTGAGAGAGTTACGATGCAAAAACGGTGGGCCACTCAAATTTTTGAGAAAAAAAATGAGCGATAAAACCCCAGCCATTCCACTAGAATTGATATTGACCATTATCCCTTTACAAATTACTTTATTTTAGTATTACTTATGTAATCCAAAAGTTTGGGCGGGTTAGAATGCGTATTTTTCGAAAAAAATATGATGAAAGTGGAAAACGTATTTTTCAAATTTCTTAAAAAAATACCTTATTTTGAAAATACCTAAAACTAAAAAAAAAACGTAAAAAATAATATAGTACAAAAATGTGGATTTTTTCTTAACGAACATTTTAGGTTTTTTTTTATTTCTGTAGGAAAAAAAATAACGGAGATATAAATGTTAGAAGTTTGCATTATAGTGCGCGGACCACCCCTGCCGAGCCCTTCAACCCTTTACTTTTTGAATATGCAAAGTCTGAGCATATCGAAAAACTTTTGGATTGCATGAGTGATACTAAAATAAAGTAATTTGTAAAGGGATAATGGTCAATATCAATTTTGGTGGAATGGCTGGGGTTTTAGCTCTCATTTTTTTTTCAAAAATTCGAGTGACCCACCGTTTTTGCATCGTAACTCGCTTAGTTATAATGCAATCGACTTTTAACAGTGCTCATTTTAAAGGTCTTTTCAATCACTACAAAAAATGTTCTATACGTTTTTCCCGAAAAATGCATCGGTTTTTCGTTAATTAACGTTATTACTTCGAACCAAGTTGTTGCAAAAAAAAATCTTCTTCAACGAGCCATAACTTCTTTTTTTTTGGACCTAGAGCATTCATAAAAAAACCAATCTCTTTCCTGTTTTCTGAGCTTCATTTTTTGTTATTACAACTTATTTGATAGAAAGCGAAGTTTTCGACTTATTCGCGAAAAACCGTCCAAAAACATACATTTTTATCACGAAAAATTTAAGTTTTCCATCGCGAATAGCTCGAAAAATATCGATCTATCGAAAAAACTATATAGAACATTTTTTACTTAGAATTTGACCCTCTATCCATTTACGGGGTTATTTTAAGTGAAAAATTTCCACCCCCGAGAAGGGGTGGTATCCACTCTCAGAGTAAAAGCGCACATCGACGCTATGTCACTTTTGCTCTTTGAGCCATCCCCTAACCACTCACCAAATTTCACGTCAATCGGTCAAGGTTCAAAGAATTCTGAGGTAATAGCATGTTTTTACCTTCAACGACTGGACTATTTTGCAACCAGTTAAGTTATTGAGAAAGCAACCCAAGTTCTCTGCTGTAGAACCAGAATCTGCCACTCAGCTACACTCCCCCATTTTAAATTAAATAAACACGATGGAATATGCCAAAATACACTACTGTGATATCATGAAGATTATGGGTGCAGCCAACAGTAAAAACAGAAAGCTTACACAAACTCAACTACAGATGGAACACGAGATTCTTACGCGCAAATACAACGAAAATTAACCTTGTTCTTTCCAACAGGGTCAAATTTCATGATGGATCTATTCACGTCAGAAATGTGGGTTGCAGATCCATCCAAAGTGCCACCTAACACACGTCCGCCCTCGGAACCAAGAGGAGGTTTCCCTTTGTGTTTTAACACTGGTAAGAAATACAATAAGTGACTATAGCTGCGGTATGCGTTTAATATCGCCTTACGAAATTCCTGGCTTATACTGGTCGCTGTATTAACTCCTGGCTTCGGTTTTGGGCGCCGAACCCTGTGTGTAGTGGTGTCTTGGTTCCACAGTTCGTGAGTCATATCGGTAGATGAAGACGGCGACGGCAATAATCTAGTAGTGGAAGGTGACGGTATAACTCTGAGCGGGTTGGATTTTTCTACAGCAGTTGTAAGGCTCTTCGAGGAGGCGGTTTCGATGCCAAAGCAGGTGTGACAAATGAAGCGTTTGGAGCACATCTATCCGCTATCATCACCGCTTCCACATTTTTAATTGTATTAAGATCTTAACTGGTCCATAATCAGTAATATCAAAGTCAAAAATTATAGGTTAGAAATCCTAAACAGGCATTTGACAATTTTATAGTGGGTGACAGTTCGACATTGCTGCTATTACAAATGTCATGGTTGGAAATCTAATTAAAATTCCATCGTATTAAAAAATTAATACGGTTTGTTATGCGATATAGAGAAAAATGGTGTTATAGGTAAAAATTATTGGTAGATAGTAGAAAGAAGTTGATTATTTTAGTATTTCCTCTATATTTAACTAAAGAACTATTAAGAAGAGCACATAATTATTGTCAACAGTAATTAAGCTCCCAATAATGTCAATGTTTGCTTGTTTGATCAGTGCAATAATTACTATTAACGTTGAAATTGAAGCTAATGTTAGCTGCCATGGTATTGGAACTGTTGTACTAGAAAAGTGCCTACAAAAACCCCTGTGGACTACATAAAATCAATAGCGAAAAAGCTGGTGGGTTTCTATTGATGTACTAAAAAACGTATTCGATACATCCACCACTCCACCTATAATAAGCACTTCTATAATATGCAACGTTTCTGTTTTATCTCTGAGTGTGTGGAAGGATATGAACATAGGAGACCACAGAAACAATAGAAAATTATTTAAGCAAAACCAGAAGAATGTACTAAGAATGAGTAAAGATCAGCAAGACGAAGTTTAAGGCAACAATAACAAAGAAACAGAAACAAGCAAAGTACACTATGGAAATTTAAGAATTAATACATAATAAAAAACTATAAAATATTAAATACCCACGGAATTATTGAACCGGGTAGAAACCGCAGTAAGATGGTACCATCAAGCAGGGGAAACAGAAGAAGTGCTCAAGAACTGGTCCAAAAATATTATAATAAGTCTAATACTTAGATATGATAACACTACAGAACTGAAAACGACGAACAACTAAAGACTACTGACACGTAGTATAGAAAACTAACCAAAAAAAGGAGGTACATCATCATATTTCACTTTGGTAATGGTAACGAAAACAAACATAGGAAAATGCAAGAAGTTTTGCATAGCCTTGCTTGACTTGAAGGCATAGTTTGATATAGTAAGTTAAACATCTTAAGAAGGCAATAGAAAACAGTATTTTACACTAAGAATGAGAGATTAATGTAACCAAATGGCGGATAATATTATGCAGATGCATAGGAATAACCAGAATTCAGAAACATAAATTGTAGTCTAATGAGACGGCACGGTATCATTTACCAACAACGGCAAAAAATTTACATTAACTAAATTATGAATTGGAAGAACTACCATAAACCAAAGAAATATAGAAAAGTTGTCGTCCGACGGCAAACCATCTGTTTTCAGTGCCAAACTCCACTATAATTCCCCAACCCGGCTTTGGTAACTGTGTGGTGTTGATGTCTACAATATCGTGGGGTCGTTGCTCAAGCATGGAGATGTGTTTGACAAAACTGACGAAGATTACGATAAATACTAGAACTATCAGTCTGTTGGGCTAGGTTTAGATTTCACGCCGTCACATTTTTAATGCATGCGGCAGAGAGGACCGCGCCAAATTCAGGCACAGGGAAACAATCTCGAGTTTGCTAAGGACAGTCGAGCAAAAAGTTTGTGTGTATGATGTGAGCGTTATTGTACCGTGAATATAGCGCGAAGGAAGTCCCTTAATCGTAAATCGCTGCACCCAGCTAAGCTAAATATGTTTCATTATTTAGTATTGAATGTGTTATTTGCTGCAAATTGGTAATATGTACTACACTAAAATATTCTGCGTGAGTGTATTAGCGCCGATTTTATGAAATACGTTTTGGGACGTATACCGGTTAGCAGTCAAGCACTCTGCACCAGTGTATGGATATTTTTCCTATGTAAATACGTTGCTTATATCGCGACGTGACGTCACGAGAAGCACGCATAATTCTTACGGATTGTTTTTGCTGCAATTTGTTGCGGTCGCAACTGCAAGGCTAACCACATCAAACGTTTATGAATGTTACTTTCAAGTTCTTAAGTTTACTGTATGATTTCCGCTTGTAAAGCGCAGTGAAGTCCTACGTATTTTGAAGTCGAGCTATTTCAGAGTTCAGTCTCCCCCCCCCCCCCCAGTACATAATTAGCAGACAAAACGCCACGTGGCGTCTAACGTTACAGGAATTTGTCCTCATACCTCTCCAGATACAATCGTCTTGACTATAGCCAGAGAGGCCCCTTCTGTTTCAGTCTAAGACGATGGCCTACGGATCCCCCTTTAAGCTTGCTACCTGTCGTAAAAGGGGTTCCCCTGTAACAAGTTATAGCTCCATAATAAAGTACAAGCGGAATTTGGTATATTCTGCATATTAGAAGCAACTAGCGAGTCTTGTATGTGAAATACAGTAGATAAAAATTATAAAAGCACCGGATATTGCAACATATCGGTCATAACGGTGAATATTTAAGGTCCCAATCAGAGTGTCCACATTAAATACACTGTTGTGGCTGTATCGCTTACTACGACATCGGATATTGCGATCGAACTGATACAGCGACCGAAAACCGGGCTGAAAATTTGTACAATTTATCGTATATAACGACGAGCGGTAGAAAAAATCCAGAAAACTACCAGGAAATTACCGAATATTGCACAAACGGCACAGCTGTGAGAACGTAAAATATCGCCATGTCAAAGCGGAAAGCTTTTACTGATGAAGAAAAGCTGCAACTATTTGGTATTTAGAATCCGGAGAGTTGAATGTTTCTATATCCAAGAAATTTAATGTAACAGTATACATACATGTTTGGTACAAGAAATGCGAAGCCAAATTATTCGAAAGCAAAGAATTTTGTAGACAAATCAAATTAAGAGATCTTTGTTAAAATTTAATAATCCATATGTAATATGTACTTTTTTTCTATTAATAATAGTTGCTTGTGTTATGAATACAACAAATGCATGTTTTTTGGACGAATAAACACAAAAATGAATAACTTATTGTTACGTTACTTTACGTTTTTCGACCTCCTAAGGTGGAAACGCTTTTTTTTTTCTAGACCAAAAAGTCAGTTTTGAACTGTTAAAAACACGTTTCCTTTTTTATAGCGTGTTTATACCTACAGCTAGAACGACTAATTCTGCCGGTCCCTAGACCGTTGTTATAAACGATCTACTGTAGATGCTGTAAAGGAAAAGACAAGCCGAGAATGTATTTCCAATCGTTGGTTGAATGATGTGTATAAAAATAAATAAAACTTAATTTTAATGACCTTTCCATCTCTTATATATTAGCCGAAAAGGCTACAGTAAAAGGAAGCTAAAATGTACGTCTTAATATCAACCAGAACAATTCTAAATTTTATAGTCAAAATGAAGAACAAAAGGGCTACGTTTGAATGCCAGTACGCAACAGGGTTCCAAACAATGGTGAGTGGATTTATCGCATTTAGCCCTTTATGAGACGATTGTGATAGAAATTCTAATTAATAATTAATCTCAATATCCAGGAACAAATAGGACAGCTGGAATTTTGGGAAATCCCCCGCGGGGCCGAGATTATGAATAGGCCTAGCTAAAATTTGCCTCATTAGCCTATAGGTTTAATAAATTTGTAGGGAATATAAAGGGAAACGACAAAACATATATTTAAACCTGTATTTATGTTCGAGTGTAGATTGCAAGCGTCATTAAATCTTGTAGAAAAATTAATTAATATATTTGCATTACCTAAGCGCGCTGGTTTCCTGCCATTTGTGATATGCATCTTAACATGAGACTAAAACCTTCGTCATCGAGTAGGCACTGAACGTAGTACCTAATTTGGGAATGCAACTATAAGTTCAAGTATAGACAAATGTGCATTCATAAATTAGGAACTACTTCCAGTGCTTAATCGATTACAAAAGTTTTGGGCCACCTGTTATTTTCTGTTGAAGAAATTGCATAATAAGTTTTCTTTTTCTAAGCGAGTCGTTGTCCCTAGCTTTTGTTTCAGTCCATAACTGATGGCGTAAGACGCGATAAAGACTAAGACATGTCATGGTCTAATCTCTAACCTTCTAAAGTATACAAACGTTTTCTTGCATGACTGATTTGTAGCGGAATAAAAGATTTCAAAAACTATTTATACCGTTATTCATTGAATCGATTAGTTATAATTTCACGAATTATGAAACAGACAATGAGCAGCACTGTACAAATGGAATGTGAGTAGTATATCGGCAGTCACGTTATCGTTACTATGGTTGTTTCTATCAATTTGTACTAATATACGTTTGGAATATTAAATTAGTTTTATTAAATTACATCATATTTTATTTATTTACGTGTCACTGAAGCAGCAAGCAAAATATATTTACCTCCCCTATTGATTTTCTAACTGCTTAATAGCATCTAAAGTATTGTATGTTATAACTATTACCTTTTTATGCAGCTTATACGCTTTGAAATCTTAAAATGGCCGATCAAATTCTGAATTAAATGTTGAGATATTGCATGCATAAATGATGGTATAATCTAAAAAAAAAATAAAGTCCAAAGTTAAATGGTCTACACATTTTTAATACTAATGATTAAATTAATTTTTCTATAAAATACCGAGTAATTTAACCACTCTATGTAAAAGAGGCTAAAGATAATGAATAAATGAATGAATAAAAACATCTGCGGGGTCTCACATTATTATAAGTTGAGCAGAAGATGATCGAAAAATTAGAGAAAAATATTTACAATTGGTCCTCGAGTTGCTCATACGCTATCCATATTTTAAGATAATACTAGCAAGTGTTTAAAGGTAAACCTCCAGTTTTAAAAGCAACTCAAGCTTGAAACTTTTGTCAAGTCCAGGGTTAACAGCGTCGCTGAATGTTCTCTTACCCTTAGAGAAGACGACTGAGAATAATACACTGGCCTTTTCACCGGTTCCTCTAAGTTATTCACATTTAACTGAAACTGCACAGTGGGCCTACGTTTGTAGACGGCCGTCTCGTCAAAGATTTCCGAATTGTTCGGCACTTCCCTCGTGTGAGCGTAAATTGAGTTCTTTCGATGATTGTTGGAGCTGAACCACGACGCGAAACAGTTCCAACCGTCTTCCTTTCCATTCTTGTTGGTGTATAGGTTGTCCGACGAGTCGAGGTCCTCGAAATCGAGCTTGGCCGTGGGGCGAGTCACAGAGTCGCCACGACCACAGTATGCACAATAGCTGGACATACTCCGTTAATACGCGGTAGTTCAGACTGAAGATTACTGATGTTTGGCTGTAATTGAGCAGTTATCAATTTATAGTGATAAGATAAGACGACATGAAGCTTCTAGCGATTAGGCATTTCTGGGCTTCATTCTTACACACTGAGAGTTAATGATTGCCTTTTGCGTAAACATAGGCGATAGCAGATTATCATTATTTCAGATGTTTGTTATTTTTCTCAGCTTCGTAACTCCTGGCAGCACCTATGTTATCTTTTATTTGGATAGCAGTTTTTTTTAGTCAAAACCCAAATAGATTCATGATTATGCGCTTCTGTATTTCCGAGAAGGTGATTGTAGCATTGATACGAGAACTTTAACTAATAAGATTATTCCAGGTGTTATCTGAGCAGATAATCCAATAGAAATTTATTATCTGTAGATAATGAACCAATAGTTCAATAGTGTGCTCTATATTCTGCCATAGAAATGCTTAGACTTATTACTATGTAATAATGCAATTGCTATTAGATATTATCTGCACGTTACTATTTTTATAACTAAAAAAGACTATACTATAGTGGTTCTCAACCTTTTCTCGTAGACCCACGGAGTGTCTAACACATCAGTGTAGCCCCTCAAAGTCTTGCTGACTCCTGTCCACCAGTAGGAAATGCAGAAGGTGATGTCTACCCACTATTCCTATAAATTTCTTCTAGGAAGTAGGATCTTATTTGAAGGTAAACTGTACTCCCTCTGTGAGGGATCTGTTCTAGAAGCGCGCCTAAGCACCATAATTTTGTATGACGATTATCGCAGTCCCCCATATTTTAAAATTTCTACTATGTACCACCACAGATCAGTTCAGAAGCGCTGGTCTACTATATTCAACATCATATCTGAATAAAATATTCTGTTTTGCTGTGCATTTCAGATGAGGTGAAACAGAAACACTTTACAGCATTATCAGTTTTGAACGATAACGAACCTTTGTTCCCACTGCAACTAAAAGATAACATGGTGTTACGCTAAGTGCGAGAAATATCGTCATTTTACGAATCTTCATTTCATAAACATTTTTCTCGAGCTGTTGAATTGACAATTAATAAACGCAGACAAATTGCGCAGACTACGAAATCGAAATCAAAGCTGAGCCGTAATCGTCCATAACAGAACATCACACTGCTGATCGTGCCATAAGCAAGTTTTGCTACATTTTTTAAGAAAGTGTCAGACTAGCCATTTTCCTTCTAGAGTCACTTTGCAACAATCCACTGGCCTATGTAAAGAGAAAGAAGAATAGCAATGTCGCTGCTATATAGGTAGAAATAAATTATGCTCAGCGAGGACATACCGCAATAATAGCTACAAAGAAAATTCCTTTTACTAATGTACAGGAAGAATTATTTCCCAAACAATGATCAATGGCCAAAGTGTTTATTATTATTATCCTTCCTGTCAGAGCTGATTTTTGAACTAGTAAGGTTGTATAGTACAATGTTGTAGATATGTCTTTTCTGTCTAAACAAGTTCTTGAACTATTGGATGAGCGTCCGTAACCCTGTAGCTTATATAAACTGACTTTTATACCTGACTGACATTGCAGGTGAAGCTTATATTTCCCTTGATAACGACTACACTCGAGATTATATAAGTCTTTATTGCAGTAGTAAATAATTATCATTCATCCTTTAAAGATTATTCAAGTGTCTTGTCAAAACGTTGCTCTCTCTACATGAATCTTCTCGTCATTAATAAAAATTTTCCGTTGAAAAATGTTCGTAGCAGTTTGCTGAGCTAATAATAGTTAGTTAGACTACAAGTGTGAGAAGTGCAACTTTGTTTTCACAAGTGTGAAAAATAAGCAAGCTAACACGAGTTGTCTATAAGATTTTTTAAAATTTCATTAAATATTCAAATCCAAGCCTATTTTGTATAGAATTTTATTTGCCTTTACTTTAGTCAAGTACGTTGGTCAGTTCTGGTAACTAAGGAAACGTCTATTGAAAATCGTTCATTCCTAAATTAAAAGCAAAGTGTCACTTTTTTTCACTGAGTGAAAAAAAGTGGCACTTCACACACCGAAATTAATTTAAAAAAGCCTACTTTTTTAAATGAAATTTAAAAATAGTAATTTACGATACAAGTGCGTAAAGCTACTCTTTAGGCACGAGTGGAGTAGAGTTAAAACGCGAGTGAGCGAACGTTTTAAGCCCCGCGAGTGACTAAAGATGCTTTACGCATGTGTATCGTACAATATTTTATCTACGATAGAATCTAGAAAACACGGTAAATATGAAAAAAAAATTAAATGTAAATTAGGATTACCAGCAACCGGTCGTAATTTTGCGTGTTTTAAAAATTTTAAAACACGTTGCTACTCACACCGTGCCTAATGAAATCTTTTAAATACGTTACTACTGACGACGTAAACTAATGAAAACATGTTATTAAACAGTCGTTTTAGAAACTTAAAACTGCCAACTAAAAGGCAATTTTACACACTCGTAGATAAAAATATTTTCTATTGATAGCATTCACACAGCATCTACTTAACATATGACAAGGAAAGCAGGAATACAGAGCAGAAAATGCTATTCAGAAACATACCGAGTGTTTTTTGACGTTGGAACCCATATAAACACATATTTCTTACTTATTCCATGTATGCAAAAAAGCTCACTGGTCGAGATAGATAGATTAGCATCATTTCTCCTCCTCAATTGTTTAGTTCTTGACAGGTCATGGAGGCACTTCAGTTCTGCACTAGTTGGATAGCTTCATGGAAAGATTTTTCAATTTAAATTTGCTTCAGATCCACCAATCTGGTTGATGATATTCATCGAGGTGGTCAAACTTTTAATTTTTCTTTCCCCACACATTTTTCTATTGTTCTTGTTTTACGGTCAATATGGTCGAAGTATCTCTGATATGTAGTAACGTGTTCGGCCCACAATACTCGGAAGATATTCAAAGCCTCAATCTTTTTGCTTGAGTGTTCAAGCAGCATTTGTAGCAATTGACTAGTATGAGTTTAATGTTCTTTCCTTATCGTCTTGCTTGTTACTTTGATATCATGTTTTCATTGATTAATCACTGCCTCGCAATGCACTCCAACTATATGTTATAAACTATGCATCCTAATCTTACGCCTTCTTCTGCTTTCAATTCACTCGAAAGTGTTCCGTGTACTCTGACTTCAACTTTGTTAAACACTCATTCCAGAGTGGACTTCACCTCGCCAAGTCGAATGTTTTGGAGTAATCGACAAATCAGAGATACATCGGCAGGTATATTATTTTGCCTTTTGCACGATCTGTCTGGTGTTCTATAACTGTTCCCGCGTGTCTTTTTCTACTATGTCTTGCAGATATCTGCGGTAACAAAAGGTTACTAAACGGCTCGTTGATTATGTGAAGTAGAACCTTGCTCGTTTATGGAATCAGCGCCACATTTTTACAGTTTTCGAAACTGTTACGCGACCCCTTTTTGTAAATGATATAATTGGTTCATGTTCTTCTTGTACGTATAAAGGCACGTATCCATTTGTTGCGTATCCACGTAACGTATCACCGTCGCGTATCAAGATACGATACGTGCAACGTGCAACGTACTGAATTTTTTCTTTGTATCATCGTTGCGTTTATGTTAAAAAAGGAGGATACGCTATTACGATACGGAGTAATAGTCAGTACTGTTCATGCAGCGACCACATGATGTCGTTGCAAATAACAGCTGCCTCGTATATTTTTATTCAATCTATATTAAAATAAACAAAAACCTCCGCTTTGGTGGATGTCAAAACTGTATAAAAGCAGGGAAGTGTACAGTGGTTCAAGTTTATTGGCCTACTTGAATTTTCAGCCTATAGTTGGATTGTACAAAAATTGTACAAGAATGCATCCAACTGCTTTTGAGTTTCTGCTATTCTTTCTCTTCTTAGGGCAGCCAGAAGCTATTCCATCTTCTTCTTGAATATGTTTACAAACTGTTTCATTTCTTGTGAAATATCCTCCCACGCATCCTCCTTTCGTAATTTGTTATAATGATCTGGATGTTTCGGGTTCCAAATGAGGTCCTTTTTACGGTAAATTTCTATAAACCGTAAGGTTTTCTCTTTACTGCAGACCATTTGTGCAAAAATATGGCCGTAATAAACAAACAACTACCTGTCACTACAAATTTGATTACCAGCTTGGTGCAAGTCTGCGACAGGAATGAACATGCAACGCGATGATAACAACGTGCCGTCTATACTGATTTCACTCCGTGTCGTTGCATTTCTTTGATGTCACGGCGAAAAACCGCCAAATGACCGATTGGGTCCGTTGCGTTTCTTTGTATCACATTTTGATACGCAACGGTGCAACGTTTGCCCGTCTCCACTGATACGCTACGATGATACGATACGTGGATACGCAACAAATGGATACGCACCTTTAGACTTGTTTTCTACATGGTTACCGCTGCTCCTGTTATCCTGTAATTTGTTGTCTTTCTACATTTTTAAAGTACCGCGGCATTTTCCTCGCCCCGATCGATGCCAGAAGCGATATTTTAGTTCTGGTGGCGGTCGCGGCTTGCAAATGCGCGACGAAGTCGGATCGTACCCCTCACTCGGTTAAAACATCTCCACGGGAGGGGTTGCTGGACAGACCGCTCAGTTTCCGCAGTACATTATTTCGAGGTTTTCGGTCCTTTGGAGGGCAATTGCGAGACACGGCCGGCCACCCAGACGGGCACACTTCTTTGTCCTCTTTCTCTTCAGTTCTTTCATTCGTTGTTCGATGTCTGCGTGCTTCTTTATCTCTGTGTGTATCCATCTTCTCCTTTCCAACAGCTTCTTCGCGGATGATGCTTGAAAGGTGTATTCGTGCTCAATAGTAAACTGCAATAGCCCATTTCTTACACCGAGCCCCTATTGATCTACAAAGTTTCCCGATGATGCGAATTTCGGGTGTCTCAAATGAGCAGCACTGGTTATTTTTGTGAAATTTTCCTTATTCATTTTCTAATGTGTCATATATGATTCCGATACCTTAGTCTGGGACTTCGATTATGGGCATGTACGCCTGTACTACATAAACGGCTTACTTCTATGCTTACTTTGATTAATCTGTCGTTGATTGCCTCACACTTAAATGCATACTTCAAACTTTTGTTGTTTATTAGGATGACAACCCCTTTCTACCTGTTATCTCCTCACCTGCGATGTATATGATGTGGTTTTTAATTGTAAAACGGTCATGACCTTACCAATGCGTTTCTGCACACACTAAATAATCTAATTTCTGTCACTAATATAAGCAGTTTCCCTATTTCAATGAGATATCTGACGTTGCATGTACCAATGTTGATCGTTTTCCAGTTTATAGCTTCTTTCATGCAGAAGCCAATTTCCATTAGCGGCCTAGTAGATCGTACATTCATGTTCGGTCACAAATTTCTAACTGTCTGACCCGGAGTCGAGGCAGCGCCGGTTGCTACCCGGATCGTATGACAAATTCGATATTATATTTTTCTTGTCCATTCTATTTTGAGTGTGGGACTAGCAATGAGGTGATTTCCCCTTGCCTTCCTGAGTGTAACACCATAGCCATTTAAACCAATACGTGGCTTGCGCCTATAATGATCTCAGGTTAGGAGATTCCCGGAGTTTGGGGTGGGCAACGTCGAGTCACTTACCCTGAATAGGACAATCTCCATAGAAAACTTGTACCTGCTGTCCGGATTAGCATCATTACCATGTTTTTAATGCAAGTGAGTTGTGCTATCTATTTATTCGTTTTCTCTGGTTAAAAATGAGATCTTCAAGCGATGCTATTTGTAAAATTATTTATAACATGAACGTAAAAATAACACTAATATTTTAAAGCATAAGTAATTTTTAAATACATTTCAAGAATCTGGGTATAACGAATATATAAACATAAATATTGACATAAATTACATGCAAATATCTTAGTTTGATAACAAACAAATAATAGAAATAGTTTCTACAGATAGTTATTTATTATCTAATGTTATGAATCTACAACAATAAAATGTGTCTTTCGGCTAATTCTCCAAATCAAGTCCAATACAGAATAATTGCAACAATCTCGCTGTTTCAGCTTATATAACTTTCTGTTTGCGTAGCAGTTGTGTTTATATGTGTAAAACGTGGATATAGGTTATCAATTGCAGATAAAGCTGGAGGATTAGCAGACATTTTATTGCTCGATGTTTCCTCAGTATCTAAGATAAAAGCTGCTAAACAAGCTAGTTACAAGTTACGAGGAGTACTTGGTTATAGATATTGATAGTGTTCTACTACACTTTTGAACAATTTGATCTGGAATTTTCTGAAAGACCTTGGTATAGTACTGCATATTTTATGTATTTACATAATGTTAAAAATTGATTGGACTGTGCTAAAATTAACATGTTTATAGGTTAATGATTAGCAATTGCATGTCATTAGTCATTACGACAAAATAAAGAAAACAATCTACCTTTGCTTTGGAATTTGTAAGAAGGTAAATTATAAGTGCATTGCATTTAGCTATTACCAAAAATAAAAAAAGAAATAAGGAAATATAATTAAATCTAATAAAAGACCTAAGGACTCAGATCAGTATATTCACATTTAGCAATTTCGAGAATGCACTTATTGAAAGCAACGGTCCCAAGGGGTGAAAATCTGTGTCTAACATTTAATTTTGCAAAATTGTATTCTGGCCCATGTCCTTTTGTTTTATTCATGAACTTGGATCGGAAAGCGATAACAAGATACGTGAAAGCTGAGACAGAAGCAGATCCCTAGTAACGGGAGTTCTAAAGACTGCTGAGCTATTTGTTTGTCTAAAATTGGAAGTCCAACAGTTTTTCCTTTTCCGGGAACGCAATAAGTTAAATTAATTTTTTAGAGTGCCAAACACTTGAAGTGTATGAAAACGTTCCATATCATCCTACAATGCTTTCAAAATGAATCTGAAAAATAGCTGTGTTTAAACCTAACTCTTTTCAGTCTATTTTTCTATACGTCTTTAAATTGCCTTTAAAAATTCATAAATTTCCCTTTTTAAAATGATGGCCAGCTTACTTATGTAATAAAATACAATTTAAAACAATATATAGTAAGTTTTTTCCTATAAAAATTTTCAAGGCAAAGATAAAATTGGAAAAACTGCTTTTTTTAAATTATTAGAAAATTTATTTTCGTCAGGTTTTTCTGTAAACGTCTTTTGTCACTTTGACATTTAAAATTAAATTGTCAGTTGTTCTTTTTTGAAACTGAATACGCGTAAAAATAGAATCTTTTAAAATTAAATGTAGTGAAGTGTGCAGAGGAACTGTTGGATCTGCATCTTAACACACCAGAAGAAGACGTTTACGAAAGATTAGCAAAAGCTTTTGATGTACATAGAACTTTAATGCCAGATTTTACATTTCCCACCAATTTTTAGTTCTATAAAGTTACTAAAACAAATTTTGCCAACATATATTTTTTAAGGAATAAAAGTTATGCCAACATAAACCCTAAATTCTTTGACCTTGAAAATTTTTATAGGAAAAAAACGTACTTTAGATGCTCTAAATCTAGGAATGAAAAAATGAAATGAATATTTAGACAAACAGTAGTTTCGTTTTGTAGGAAAAATTTACAAAATATTAAGAAAAAATAAAATTAGACTCTTAAATATAAAGTTGTAACTGAAATTATATTCTTGACTATTGCCTTTTGAAGTTTATAAATTAAAATTATAGATGTTATTAAAGTAGCCAACTCTAAATTATATTTACTAACAGTCCGCCTGGCATGAAGATTCATATCAGTCATTCTCAGCCAGTCCCAAATCCGAAAAAAGAAGGAAGCTTGTGTGGGATTTACAGCCCGAAACTATAAAAATACCCATTCTAGAAAAGGCTGAAAAAGATCATAGTTGGACTGATTCACGAAAATGGTCAAGGCAAGATGAAAGAAGACATGCTTGGAAAATGGAGACATGATTGGAAAATGGTAACATGGAACTAGGGACCAGGGACTATAAACTAGGGGCACTTAACAGATGAAAGATCAGTTGAGTAATCTCAAATATCCCTGACCGCAGTGCAAAAGATTAAATTGAAAAGAAAATACATACTGAACTAGATAATGTAACAAACTAACAAATTACGAAGTGGTTTTATAACTGACAAACGTTAATAGTATATTATATACCAAGAGACAAAAGTGCAACATTTGATCCCGCGAGTGAATTTTATTGTCCGAAACGAAGTCGAGTATATACGATATTTTTTGCATTCCCAGATCACAAATCATGAAATAAATCTGATTTTGCTGGTTTTAAAATTTACTAAATTATACGTTCGATCCGGTAAAATGGAAGGCTTTGGAAATGTAGATGAGTAACTAAGGTAATGTTGTAAATAATGTCATTTTAACAATTAATCCCTCAGGGATTAGAAGTGACACTTTGGTCCTTCAAAACGACGCCTACAGTAGATCGCTTAGTCCGAGGAGTGCAAAAATAAAATTGGTTTTAGGATTCACACCAATCAATTACGCGTTGTATACAATTCGAATTAGGATAAAACTCTTAAATGTAACTGTTATTTGAGCATATGCTCCCACGGAACAAACAGAAGAAGAAGTTAATAATAATAATCCCCAAAATGATATCAAGATTGTATTGCGCAACAGAACTGCTGATGACGCACAAGAAGAAGCATTTAAGCCTGAAATATACAGATGAAGATAGTAACAATAACGGTTCGCTACTGGTACATTTCGCCATCAGCAAAAATATGAACGAGCACATAAAGTAGCGTGGTGTTCACTAGATCATATAACCAAAAATAAAATTGATCATGTTTTAATTAATAGGAAACATGCATCAGATATAATAAACGTAAAAAAGCTGCATGATGAAACAGTTAACGAGTTGTATCAAAATAAAATCAGAGAAGATTTAAAGAAAGGTAGCTGCGGAAAGCGAGCAAATTATCGAACAGCAACGGAAAATAATGAAGCAAGTTGCCACAGCCATATCAGAACAAACCCAAAAAGATTTTGACCGAGTTTAATCTTTTGTAGGTAAGAATACAAGAAGATAAATAGAAAATCGACAGCAAACAAAGAAAAGATTACGAAAATCTAGAATTCAATCAAGACTATTTTTAGGATAGAGGATCCGGATGTAGAGATGAACAAACCCAGTTATGATGAAGTGGTTCACTGAAGAACTTAAAACTAATCAAGCCTCAGGTGAGGATCTTATTACGGTCGAATTAATAAAAAGAAGAATTGTGGACACAAGTATGCAACCTAGTAAAGAAGGTATGGTATAGTCAAGAGATGCTGGCTGATTGGAGTATGTCCATCGTGAAACTAATTAATAAAAAAAATGATAGATTGAAATGTGAAAACGTACGTATGATAGTGTTAACAAGAACAAGTTATTCAAGACTTTGGAAGGCTGCTACACTTCAGAATGATCACACTTCACACAAAATTGCAAACAATAATCCAGAGGTAAAAGAAAATCCGAAGACCTAGAAAGAGGTGGTTAAAAGATATAAAGAATATCATTCAAAACCTCAAGACGGTGGAGAAAAAAGGCACCGCATAGATCGTAACCCCGAAATCTCTTAACGGAGGTCAAAACTCTTCAAGGTCTGTAGTACCACGCAGTAAGGTAGAGGCTAGTATTTAGGTACTAGCTAATACTTTACAAGCTATAAGTAATGTTTATAAAAAAATCTGTAAAGGGCTTTACCCTCGTAAGTGGACTTTGTGACACTAAAAAATCAAATTAAACTAGGGGGTAAAAATATCTTCACGTTTCTAATAAATTACATTACCGGTGGTTGAATTCGAAAGGCAGGCGGCTGCGAATGCGATTCCAACGTTTAGCTGTTCCTACATGAGATACGGAGCACTCTTAAGTGCGCGTGTCCCGGCTGCCTTAAATAGAACCCATTTTTCGTTTACATCTTGTTCTGCTTTACAGCATTTACGCTGTATCTGTTGGGTTCAATTTTCGTCAAGGGTAAAGCCTGAACTATGTGAAAATTGTTACTTTTATCTGTATTTCAGTTAAAGCAAAAATAAATATATTACTGAGACTCGAAATTCAGCGCCTGCGAACGAGCCGGCGCATTCGTTTCATTGTTCGACGGGGATTCACTGCCTAAATCACCAGGATTCGTTGCTCCTTTTTGTCTCATACAACATTTATCGTGTATTTGTTGGGGCCCATTTTTGGCAAAAATAAAGCCTGCGCTATGTACAACTTATTACTTTTATCTATTTCTAACTTAAAGCAAAAATAAACAAAATTTTATTTTTTTAAGGTGTTGGGCCATGCTTATATCTTCTTTATTTATGAATCGATTTGGATAAAATTTTATATGAAGATACTAGAGATAATTTCTGATTGACCGATAGATATAGTAAAAATGGCCGACTTCCGGTTTCACCGGAAATGAAACCAACTTAATTTTTTTAAATGAATCACCCTGTATATTTTGTTTTTCGAAATCTACAGGTCAAATTCCATATACTAGTCTCGCCAAATTTTCATTTTTTCAAACAGAAAAATATTTCTTTCAACTTTTTTTACGATAGAAAGCTGTTACTTAAAAAAATATGTTCTAATTGACTCTAGCAACTAATAATAATACCTATTTTATCAATGAAGTCAATAATAAACCCTTAATAAATGAACAAAATTTACTGAACACATTTTTTAAGAAAAAGTTACTTTTTTTAAATGGCACCTACTAAGGGCCATCTTGCGATCAAACAGCAAATCTAATTGCCAGTCTACCGATATGCATCATGCACTATTTCATCTTTATCTAAAATTGAAGAATAATTAATCAATTAATTTTGTTAATATTTCTGTGTAAACCTAAGCAAATTTGGCAACACTGTTGTATGTCATCTGAGTCGTAGATTGCGAAAAAAATAAAATATATAGGGTGATTCATTTAAAAAATCAAATTTCCGGTAAAACCAGAAGTCGGCCATTTTGATTATGTTTATATGTCAATCCGAAATTATGTCTAGTATCCTTGTATCAAATTTAATCCAAATTCATTCATAAGTAACGGAGATAGAGACATGGCCCTGGTCTCATTGTCACCCGGTATGTGTCTGTCATTTTCTCGGTTTCATGCCAGGTAGATATATAATGTTTATGTAAAATATTGTCTTCCTCTAACAAATAGTTGTTGTGTTACACCGCCAACAGACAGACATACACACATACAGAATTGATAAAACCTGGTTTTCGTCATCTAGGAACCCTAAAATGTGAAGATGTGAAGATATATCGGAAGATGATTTTTTCGCGATTACAATATTTCCTTCGTCTTTTAGACGAGGAAAGTAAAATTATTTATTTACTTATTACATCTCCCTTATTACAAGAGATGTAGTGTACATATATTCTGCTATGTGCTGAGCGTTATAGCATGTACATTAAAATAATCTACCTACCTAAAATAAACTTTAACCGTGGTTGCAGATAGATCGACGTCGAACTTGCTACTATAACTTTCCGTAGTAATTGGAAAATATAAGTAATAGTAATTTATTATACAAGACGATAAAGTTACATTTTATCTACGAGTGGATCGTTTAACGTCAAGACGAAGTCGAGACGTTAATGATTCAAGAGTGGATAGTAATAACTTTATCGTCGTGTATAATACATTTTTTTCCATAGCAAGAACTTTTACAATTTCAAAATAAAATAAAAAAAGTCAATCATATTTTAAAATCTCAGTAGCTAGATTGTTTTGCTAGGATAATACGAAGCTGTAATATTTAATTTAAATAAAAGTTAAATTAAAATTTAATTACTTTATCTACCCTTGATGTTAAAGTGCTGCTTTATCTACCCTTGATGTTAAAGTGCTGCTTTATCTACCCTTGCTGTTAAATTAACACTTGACCTTTTGTTTTGAGTCGATTAAAGCACACTTTAACATTTGCTATAGAAAAAATACAAATTTGTTACATCAATAATTCATTTTTTGCACTACTAGTCTCAGAACGCACCGTTATTGGCCTAGTTTGAGGTTGTGAAGTTGATTTTCTCCACCAAGGGAGAGAAAGTAAAATAAACAATTTTCACCGTGGTAACTAATAAATTGCTAAGTTACCAAATATGACTATTTTAATTTTGACGTTTTAAAGAGCTGTATTGTCAGGTTGACAGTTAACATATTTTCGAAATTTGTTGGGAATTTAGGTATTAAGCCGTTTGTTAGTGCAAAAAATAGTATATACACCACGGTAGCGAATCGTCTTATAACCTTCGCGCTTTAGATACTTCGCGCTGCGCGCTCAGTATCTAATATGCGCTCAGGTTATAATACTGCGCTTCGCTACCTTGATGTATAATATACTATTGTTTCATTATAACTTATGCTTTATTTTTATTTAGTGTTACATCATTCATGCCGAGATTTAAGCTCGCCGTGCTAATTTCAAACTAATTTCAATATAGAAAATAGGACGTTCATGTTAAAAAAACATCATAAATATATCGTTCTATTCCTCAAGAATTTTGTGTAATTTGTAAATTTGCATCTAAAACTAATATAAATGTATACTGCATTACGCAATCGTAATTTCTTCCTATACTTCGTTTAACTAGCCACATAGAAAATATAAATTACTGAAAGGGGCCTAGATTGCAGAAACCTGTTTTACACGTTACAAATTAAAAACTGGGGCGAATTAAAAAAATGTGTAAAATCAACTAAATGGAGCTGTGTACAACCGGCTTACCAATAGTAATACGTATTCTATTAAAATTTACCTTCTATTTGTGCGAGGGGCTCCTACTCTATCTGTTGGTTAAACGCATATATATAATACACATATATTGCTAGTAGGGCCTGGAAACGTCAGAAAACATTACGGCGCCGACATAGTCTCACTTAGAGTATAACGCGTATCGTGCGCATGCGTGAGGATTCGAACTCCGCCTTTAGAAGCGAATTTTAAACTTGACCACTTCCCCATTGGCCGGACGACGCCGCCGCGCCTGCACACAGCTCACCATTATACATTGAAGAGTTGGTTGTCTGTCTCACTTCCTTGGCCAGTTTCCTACTCATAGCCGCTAGCAATATAGTAAGTATTAGATATATGGTTAAACGTAGTATAGTAAAGCATATAAACAAAATAGCGGAAAGAATCGCTCTGCTCGTTAATACTTAGATTCTCAAATGATATTAAATACGCCTTCTCATAGCAAAATTCCACATAAAAATGCATGAACACTAGAAATGTGAGTGATGCTACTGTCAATGAGAAATTTGTATTTGTAGTGATGTTTATACGGATATTTCGAATCATTAAAATTTAAGAACATCAATAAAGCAAATGATTTGGAAAAAAGCTATTCCCACTATCCACGTCAACATTTAAGTCAATATATTAATAAAACAAACGTATCTTCTTTGTTATCTTCTAAATAAATCGGTAGCTAAGTAGTTGTTGAAAGCTACTTAATTTTAATCGGGAATTCGTTTTCATTATAACAAACACGAATTGATCTTCTACTGGAAGATCACGCCAATTTTGAATGTAACAGGTGCTCCGCCATCGGCCTAGAAAATCAGAAGGAAGGCCCACGAGGTGAAGGTTCAGGTCTAATCTAAATAATTGCAATTTTTACCTGGAAGTCAGAAAGGAAGAAAGCTTCAGTGGACGCACCCAATTGAAGTAATGAAGATTGGGGTTGTTACTTACAGAATTGGCATTCATAGTTCAGTTGTAAGAGTAAGAGTGTAGAGAAATAGAGGAGAACTGTTTATGCATTACAGCATGATGTACCAACAAGCTTATGGAGGTAGTTTAGGGAAGTATTTCTTGAACTTACCGTACGGAAATGACTGCATTTGGGAATGCCACCTGCAGTGTTATCATTTGTCAATCAAACAAGCGATAAAGTGTGCTACTTGATGATAATGCGCGTCCGCACAGAATAAGAAAAGTCAATGCATTTTCTAAAGAGAGTAGCTTTATCCACATGGTTTGGTCAGTAAAACTCTCCGGATTTTTATCTGGCCGAGTAGTATAGAGAACGCATCGAATTACCGAAAAAAGTCGATAAGATAAGTCATGAGGCTCAAAACAACCACGTAGAGCTTCGAAGTGTTATTTTGGAAGAGTGACAAAATATTAGAGGCGCAAATTTTCAGCACGTCAAGGCATTGTTAAGAGGTCATAAGAGTTGAATGAGGTTTCTCCACATTATCAGTTGTTTGTTACGTCTTTCCAAAGAAATTATTTTTGTAACACTAAAAATAAAAATGTCAGAGTTTTAACAAAAGACGTCAAATTTGTTATTTATGTTTTAACTTTTCCCGAACCGTATATTATTAGGTCAGCTGGCGTTATTCACGACCTATTAAATTATTATTTCCATACGTTTCTGCAAGTGTACCACTTCAAATACTGAGCAGTATATTAAAGTGCAGTATCTTAAGATAACGACTCCACTCATGATATACATTAATTTCGAATTAGCACATAACACAAGCCCCGTTCAATAACACCTTATCTAAGCATGAAAGCATGTATAACAAAAATTACTGTTTCAAACTTGTGGAGAACTTAAACATGTTTCAGACTCAAACAATGTGTTGCTCTATTATACGTACACGCTGCGTATATGTTAATCGCAACTTAGAAACTGAGATGAATGTATTTGCGGTTTACATTCTCAGTATCTAGATCAAAATAAATGGAAGATGATGTAGTAGATTAAAAAATGGACCAGATCAAATGCGATAATATCTCTTCAAACATTTATAGAATTGTTGTAGTGGAACAGACGTTCTGCAATCAAATATTAAAAATGTATAATATTCGATTTTCATTAATAAAAATATATAATAATGACGGAATCACGAACTAATAGAAAGATTTGGGTGGATGTACCATCGTATTCGTAGAGAACTGGTACAGCCAAATTTGAACAGATAATTTAATTGAGCTGCAATACGACAAATTCAAACAAACTCCGGCCACCTTCAACGTCAAATTAAGATGGTAGTTATAAACAAAGCTGAGAAAGCAATAATTCGAACCAGACTAAGCGATGGGGTGAGAGAATCTTGATATTTTCACTGTCTTAGTTTTCTATGAAGGCGATGATACATCATAATATGTATATTATACATAAAAGCCAGAAAAGTTATATACATCTGTCACGCTGCATCGTCATCATCGGATTTCCCTTGTTCTCGATCGAGCTTACTTTCTTCAACACCATTTAATGGAAATGGCACAAACTTTACTGGTACAGGATGCTGTCTATAGCTTCTTTTGGTTTTCGTGTGTTTAAATAAGTGATTTAATGTCGAACAGTACAATTTTAAAACGACTATTTATTCATTTCAATACATGACCTGTTCCAAATGATCAATTAAGATCTAAGAGAAGAATTTGTTTGGCATGGCTGGTACAAAGAGGAAACTGGAAAAGGACCCGAAAAGTAGCTGCATCGCTCAGCCTAGAGAAAAACCTTAAATTATTAGAAGAACTAAGACCAAAGCTGATCAAAAATCTCTTGAGCTTGAAATGGTCGAGGACGGTCCCTTCCCCTTCTGTCTTATGACAAGCGTGTTAAGCTAGTTGTTTCATAGAAAATGTCTTATGTAGAGTTTCTATCAGATATGGCCTCACAATTCCACAATATTTAATAAAACCTGAATGTATCATGACCGTGTCTCTGGAGTTGAAAAAAGATATCAATTTTAACTCCAACTTCCAGATATACGCTCCACGCTCAGTGAATTGATCTTTCAGTTCAGCTAAGGCTAAAGATTTTTCATTTTAACGAAGAATTAAAGATTTTTACACAGCATGACTTGAACTCAAGTGATAATTTTGACAATCCACAACAGTAGTCAGTATTAATTTCAAATAAACTACAGGAGTTGATGGATCAACATAAAGTGTTCAAATTATTAACAATCTTTTTTATCTAGTTTCTCAGAAGCCCTTACTTCGTGTACAGTGCCTGAATTCCGTTTCTAAAAAGCCAAACTCGTAATTGTAAAATGTAACGACTAGGGTAAAACCATCCGAAATCCCGAAAACTGTAAAACCGAACTGTCGGTACAACTTCGTTTATATTCGCCCCGAACGAGATGCGGATTTAGACATAAATGCTCATCGCAGCTGGAATTATGTTCAGTGCTACGAGTAGGCTGTGGAACTGTGGATTCTAAATAGGGCGAGCGCTATCTACCAATTCCTAGTGCTATCAGCTTCCCCTGAAACTCACCCCAAAGCTCCAGGCGAAGTCCCTGCCGCTAACTGATCCACTCTTACCTAAGCTCGTTTCGCCCTGATATCCGCGTATAAAATAATAAACCTCTCGGCCTCTCTTTTTAATTTGAGGCCCAGGCAGCACTTTCGGATCCTGGGAGTACGCCGGAATACGAAATAGGCTGTTCTGGGTGTCTGAGGACTTTCGTGTCTAGACAGAAACATGAGGTCAAAAGGGAGCCCTAAAGACGTGTAGTAGTTTGTAGCACTTGTGAAGAGAGGCGAGCGAGCCGCTTTGGGAGGGCACACAATTAAGTTTCATCTGCAGATGTAGCACACGCAGCCAGATAAAGTTTAGAGAATATATCACAATTAGGGTTCCCCTTTCGGAAAATGTCTCCATCGGTTTCGAATACGTGTGTTTTCATTGAAAATTATAGAAATGGACTTGGAAATAATAGTTCGGCATTAAACATGCAAAATGAAAGAGGGGAGAAAATTCACCAAAGAATTAGAGCCTTTTACAGTCATCTGAAGGTATTCACTTATACTCTACTCAGTAGAACAACAAAATTATCTCTTTATACAGCCTGGTAATACATGTGGTAGTATAGCTGCATCGACGAAGACATAGGATAAGAAGTGCACATATTGGAACCTATTAAAATTGATAATGCAACTGGAGAAGCAAAATGAATGACGAACTGGACAAGCTTATTGGTGATGAAGCTATCGTCACAATAATCAAATTATGGGCACCACGTCCGCTAACATAATAGGAAAATGACACAAAAGAAATGAAGGTGAGCCCAAAAACAGGCAGATGGGCGAAATCAGTGTAGATTTGAAAATATTGAGTGTTGTATATTGGAAAAATAAGTGGTACGAAATGTGGGATAAAATATTATCAACGGTTGTAGTGCTCTGTAAGGATAATATTTAGTTACTTCACTCGATCAATCTCAACAAGAAAGAATTTACCATCTCGTAGCGGGTAACTAGAACCATTGTAATTTCCTTATGTGCGTGGCAATGTTGGATACGTTTGTGTGTACAGATTGATATTTTATTGGGTCTAGGAAAGTTGACTCTAGCTTTTGAAGTATACATATACGGTTGCCTAAAATTGTACGGGACATAGCAATTCCATGAGTTGGAAAAGGTTAAAATACTATTTGCCATAAGAGCAACCGAGATAGATAATTACTTTGGTAGCTAGGCAACAAGTAACTATTGTACCTAGTTGCTTAGCTACCAAAGTAAATATGCATTTGCTATTGCGGTTACTCTTATGGCAAATAGTATTGGAATCTTTTTTAACTCATGGAATTGCCATGTTCCGTACAATTTTAGGCAATCTGTATAATATATAATCTCATATCATACAGCCCGTCACCATAATTCCCTTTCGAGAACAACATCGACGACAAGGAATACGTTCAAAACCAGGAGGTTGTAGAAGAAGCAAGGAACCCACTAAGGATTCTGGTGGAAAAAATGCAAACAGTTACGGGTATAATCTTCTGGACGATGCGTGTAAGTCCGTAGACTGATGGCATATACCATGTCTAGTTAACAATATTATATCGAACTATGCCCAGAAGACATATCGTAATAACGAAGATCTTACTGTCAAGGAAAATATTATCGAACAAGTTGAAAAATACACATATATTGGTACAAGTGTGAGTGCCAATAACGACTACACCAACGAAATTAAAATCAGGATCGAAATAGCACGAACAAATTTCATCAAAATGAAAAAAGTACTTTGCAGTAGATACCTGAATCTAGACCTGAGGGCTCGTTTGGTTAAATGCTATATCTTCACCACTCTTCTCTACGGGGTTGAAGCATGGACACTCAATGTGGCAACGCTCAAGAAAATAGAAGCGTTCGAAATGTGGGCTTATAGAAGGGTTCTCAGAATATCGTGGATGGACCGAATAACTAACGAGGAGGTTCTAAGAAGAATTGGTAAACAAAAAGAAATTATAGATACGATAAAGAGCTCAAAACTACAGTATCTTGGACACGTTACAAGAGGAGAAAGGTACGGGATGCTACAGTTGATAATACAAGGAAAAATCCAAGGAAAGCGAAATGTAGGAAGAAGAAGAATTTCGTGGCTGCGTAATTTGAGGGAATGGTTTCAATGCACATCTGGGGAACTTTTCAGAGCAGCAGCCTCAAAGATTAGAATTGCTGTGATGATTGCCAAACTTCGATCTGGAGACGGCACCTAAAGAAGAAAGATGCCCAGAAGAAGTAGGTATTGAAAGAAGAGATCCAGGTCTAGATCTTACTCCATTACACTTATTTCTGTAGACTACTCTGGTAGCGTCCATTGAAATCAGCAGCGTCTAGAGAGAGTCAGTTGACTTTATGGTTTAAACTTCAATTACGACAAAACCGAAGTAGATCGTAAAAATCAATACCGCATTAACATTAAAACTTGATGCGTTTGAGGTCTGAATGTGGAGACAAAATAATGCTTAGAGTTCCATGAACAGCTCGTCGAACAAATACTTTCACCCTTAAGGAAATACATTCCCTTAAACGATTGTTAAGTTTTGTTTCCACAATAATAATTTAATTTTCACCCACATCAGCAGGAGAGGGGGATAATATTGAGAGATTCATCATGCAGAGAAAATCAGACGGAGAAATCGCCCCCTAAAACGTCAGGTTGATGTTGCCAAAGACAGTATAGGGAGAAGATTTGCTGAATCAATGCGCCTAGCAAGCAACCGCTGTACGTTTAGCAATCGCAGAAGATAAGGTTACAATATATTAGAGCAACAAACAAGACATGCTCTTGAAGAAGAAGATATCTAACATATTCAGACAATAATGAACAACTCAAGGAATGTATTAGATAGGGTACCCAGAAAATCTCATCACACATTTTGCTATTGTTCAGGATGTATTTTACAATCGATTCGATTACGCCAAAAATGTATGTTGCAATTACCTACGCCATCTAGCTTGAAACTAGCGAGTTAATTACAGTTTTCTATAAATAATTACAGTTTTCTATAAATAATGACAGTTTTCAATAAATAAATTCTCAGTTACAGATTTATAAATTAATGTATAATTTAATGACAGATACTTGTGTTAGAACGAAAGCGGAAATAAGAAACTTAAAAGCAAGGAGTCACCGCCCACTGAATCTCGACTAAATTCATAATTTAAAAACAAGAATAATTGAATTATAAACAGGTAAATTGTAATATTGATAACTATAAAATAAAAGTTGCTATTTTAAACGCGCGTTCTATTCTAAAAGGTTGTTTTTTTGCAATCCTGTAGAAAAATGTCAAGTTTTTATTGTTTTAACGCTGCCATTGGTTACGTGGCAACATTACTCTTTATCTGTCAACATAACCTAGAATATCTAAAAATGTTTTATTTATTACAGGGTTGCAAAAATTTTTATACGCAATACATTGCAAAATTAGTGTTTTTCTTAGTCGTCATAATTTACGACTCGTGAACAAATACCTGCGACTTGTTTCATAAATAACTATCGCTTTAAATTTAATGAATAGTATATAAATATTAATAACACTAATACTATTGAGTTTTCTTTATTCAAGTGGCTTGCCAGAGATTCTTAACAAATAACTTTGGTAGGTAGTAATAACATGAGGCTACGACACACCATATACTTATAACATTTCTTATCACGATAAGAATTATTGTATTCTTATTTAAAAAATACATAAAAATGTATACAGATTGCGGCAGGCAACTAGGACCATTGCCAAAGCAAAAAGAATATGCATGTGGCCGTCGTGGTGTTTAACAAACGAATAACAATGTACGATAGCGGTAGGTCGTTAGGATCATTATAAATACAAGGTATATATTCGATTTTTAAACTTTTTAAATACAATTACGGCCACGTGTAAAGTCCCATTGCTTTTGCTATGGCCTTAGTTGCCTGCCGCAATCTGTATAGCCTAATTATACGTTATAGCATATTATAAATTAATGCAGCATATATCATTTAATAACAGATGCTGCATTAGAACTGAAGTGCAAATAAGAAACTTAAAAGCAAGGAGTCAGAGCCCCCAAACCCGGCGAAGCTCTTCTCGCTTTTATATGTGTAAACAAAGAACACTCACTAAATTTATAACAATTTAAAAGCAAATATAGCTTAAATATAACGCAATTAATACGGGCGCCTCTTATTAATTTTAATGTTAATTTAAAATGTAAATGTTTGTAGCTACTCACAAACTGCGTATATTAGCTTCAAATTTAATTGAATAGTCAAGTATTATGCCGTTTAATTTAATCGCTAAATCTTTATATCGATGGACTAGTTCGGTTGAACATGACTACTCAATCAGGGTTGGGTTTTTACGCTTTGGTAAAATAATAAGTTGATTAATTGCCATTAGAACCAATGCAAACTTGATTAAATGATATTCTCGCATTATCGCAAGTGAAAAGTTTTTTGTACCTTGAAATAACCTCAATTATATTTAATATTGAAAAAAGCAAACATTTACAATTTATTTATTTAGGTAAGTTTATTTTTTTTCTGTAATTATCTACTGATTATTGTTGATTTTAGGTACGTATGTTTGTTCACTAACACTAACACTGCAAATGTCCTCTGTCTTATGACACGGTTACTTCCAACTGTACCGCTGGGCTATGCAGATGGAAACCAAGTACCGCAGTGACGTTCAAACTCAGGAATATCTGCCGTCCCTAGCTGGATGTCAGCACCACCGCAAACTCCAAACCCAGGACCAATTCTTCTGCCAGTGACACCATCCCTTCGCAGATGAACTCCGCCAATGCCCTCCCCCCCTCGCTTGCATTCAATCACGAATCACTTAATTACATATGGTTCGTGCGTTAATTTATATCTCTTCATATAGCGTTCATAATTGAAACACTATTAAATTTGATTACTGATTTTTAATTGGGTTTACACAGAAAAACGTGAAACATTAAAACAACAATATTTTTACTCCTTGGAGCTATTATTTTTCCGGCTTGTTATCTTTAATTAATTCGTATCATTTAGTAACTGACATCTCATTTATTTTTACATTCACTTGATACTAATTCCATTTAATTTTTTGTCAATCTCAACAATTTGACAGCTATTCACTTCAACACATTTTTATAATTCTTTTCAGTTCACGCTTTTAATCTTGCTTCGGGTACCTTCTGTCTTATTTCTTATTTACAAATACACATTTCTATATGCAATTCATGTCCAAATTTCTTTAAATTGTGCTCACAGCCATGTAATTATCGACAAGCTTTATGTAACCAACCTTACCTTTTTTGTAAAGACTTGTAATTCAATATTAATTTAACATTATTTAGCATGACTTTTAAGCTCATTTCATAGTAAACTTCTCTGAAATTAAATTAAATTTGAATATTTATCTTTTTGCACTTCCGGGACTAAAGTTGATACTTTAGTCCCCGTAAACAGGGACTAAAGTAGCTCATTTAATCCCTAGGGACTGATACCGTAAGCATATTTTGAAACACAGGACGCTAGGAGCATAGGAGCATATACTGCAGCCTGATTGGTTGCTTGTGAGCGACCGAAACGTTAGAAGGACATGACACATGCCCACATGCCGGCGCTCAAGCCATATCAGCTGATCAGCTGTGGTGGATGTTTATGGTTTGTTTCTCGTGTTTTGCAGTTTTCATTTGAAAACGCTTTCATTCTTTCAATGTAATTATATCTACCTAGTTATTCATAATAGTGAAACACGAGTATCTATACATAAAGTAAGAGGCCACATATACAGCGAGAGTGTTAAGTATGGAATAAAGTTCATAAAATTTATGTAGTTGATTTTTAGCAAAAATTCTTGGACACGTCAACTTTTGTTCTTAAATAGTCTTCTTTTGACGCATATTGCCTTTTTCCTGTTGCGTCCAGTGGCAGCGCAATAGGGAGCTACTTGAAAATTCTAAACGACAACCTAGTCTTTGTGATACATCAAAACAGTGCTCTATTAGAGACCTTTCGATTGATGTATTGCAAAGAGTAGGTTGCTATTTAGAATTTTCAAGTTTCCCCTTATTGTGCCGTTCCTGGGCGCAACTGGTAAGTCAGTAAGCGCAATATTGGTCAAAAGATGCCTATTGAAAAATAATAGTTGACCTGTCCGAGGATTTTTGGTAAAAATCAACAACATACATTTTATGAATTTTATTCCAGACTCTACACTCTCACTGTATATGTATAACAGAGAAGCGCCGAAAAAATCTGGTTTAGATTATTTTATGTTGATTAACATTTCCAACAACCAAGGTGTCCCCAGTAAAAATTTTAAATTAATGTTTTGTGTATACCTACATATTGCTTTGATACAAACAAACTAACTTCTACGTTATACCCCAGACCTGCATATTTGTCCGATAAAAAATTCTAAACAGCATTTTTTTTCCTCATTCGATAATTTTAGTGACAGTGCGACAATTATCGCAATTTTCAAATCGTAAAACGGCGCCAAGGTAGCACTTCCCGCTTATGTTTCAGCGCACCAATCAGGCTGCAGTATATGGTCCCATGCTCCTAGCGTCCTGTGTTTCAAAATATACCGTAACTATGGTAAATTTATATACACATGAGGTTAGTAGGTTAGGTTTTGATTGTCACTTGACATACACTGACGCAAAACTTAACCTGCAAATCTCGATTTTGACATATACTGACAATACACTTCAGTACTGCCAACTGATTCAGGCTATCCAGGACCTGCTGCAATTCAGTTTTTAATAAATTGTAATTGTCAGTTTCCAAATTGACAGATTCCAAATTTTGGAAATGTTTGATGATAATGTTCCCAAAAGCGAAAACAAAAGCGTATATTCCTCGAAACTAAAGTGCCTAAATCCCTTGAGTGGTTGTTGCTCTCGGGCTTCGCCCTCGAGGCAACAAACTCCACTCGCGGGATTAAATGGTGCACTTTAGTCCCTCATGATATAATATACTATTATTAAATGTGAAACAGTCTTGTATTCATGCTATTTTGCCACACTACAAAATGAAAAATATTAAAACATGAACGTTTCGTAAAACAAATCTACTTCCGTTATCAACATTAACTAATTAAATTATTAAAAATCAACATGGAGAATTTAGTTTATGTTATTGGAGTCGCATTCTGCTAGATCGCCAATAAAATAAGCTACGTTGTCCTAGTTAGTTTTCAATATTAATTAGTTAATTTTTGAAAACGGAAGTAGATTTATCTTCCGAAACATGCTCTAATACTTTTCATTTTGTAGTGTGGCGAAATACCAAAAGAAATAGCATGATTATTGAAGCGCTGCACAGAAGTTTCAGAGATCGTATTGTATCGATCTAAAAGTAATCTGTTAACATTCCTCTTCAGTTACTAGTCCTTCAAATGTTACCTGCTCCAAATTTAAGTCAATCATGTTCAGCTAAAACCCATTTAACTCTAATCTTGATTAATGGTTTTATTAAACAACTTTTTTTATTAAATCCAATATTAACATTTTCAACGATTTAACCATAACCAATTCTGTTATTTTTTATTTAATTATTTTTTAAAACACAACTGATGGATTAAACGCAAACAATATAGCAATAAATAGGTAAATTGTAACTCATTTTTACGTCACATGGACACGAACATGGTGCCTCTGGGTTAGGTCTAGTGTTCAAATAATAAAATATGAGCTGCATTCAGATGCCGCATAGGTTTCCAGCGAGCAGCCATTCATTCAAAATACTGCAAAATTTAAAAAATATGGCTAGCTGCATTTATTCCTGATGAAAGTAAAAAAAAATCATTGAAATGCAGCCCGTCCAAAACAAAAACGTTCATCATTATGCAACTTTGCGAGACCTGTCTATGGGATTTAACAGAATTGATTCCAGTTAAACTTTCAACTCCAATAATGTTTATATTGAATTACAGGATTGCCGTTTGGAAATCGATTCGCTAGCGCTGGTGATAGAATTCATATGTATGCATTCTGAACGATGTACTCAAACTCCCTCGGGAAACAATGTTTTGGAAAAATGTAAAAGGTAGTTGCGAATTGAACATTTAGTAATACATTTTGTAGCGAGTTAATCTCATTATTAATAGATTTAGTATAAATAAGTTAAAATGTTCAATTAATTGAGGTAAAAATCCCTCCACTTCAAAAAAATTGCTTGAAAAATTCTCTGTAGCACCTATGATATATAGAAGTTCATATGTAACTCATATTACAGTTTTTCTACGATGTGACGGAAGAAACTTTGAATACATAACGAAGAATGATTTATATCTTTACCGCACTTCATTGAAACTGCTCATCCAGCTTTACATGACAGACATAACATCAATCAGTGGTAGCTGCTCCTTAGGGACGCAGAGGTGCCAACATCCTATATAGCATTAGAAAAGAGTAACTATTCTACAGGTGAAAATATATTTCAATATAACAAGGTTTAAGTAATGAGATCCGAAGGCAGCTATTCGATACCGTTTAAAACAACATATGTGAAGATGTCACCAATCCATGTGTGTCAACACACGTGCTCGTATCAATGCCCAGAGCGGCTGGCAGATGATGAGGGCTATCGGCAATAGAGCCCAAACTTATATAGCAATTTTTGGTGAAAACGCTGATGCAGCAGAATTGAGGTCAACAGTTTCAACGGATTCCTAAGGCGAACTGCGCTATTTAGTAAACTGGCTGGATTATTTAGAAACATACTCGAGCTTGGAGCACTGTTTTGGCAATAAATTAGTTCTTATCGGTACAACTGCTTACAGAACAATGCGCAAAACTATAGAAAGCCCTCTAATTACCTATTCAAATAATTTTATTTTTAATGTTTATTAATGGATATTTAATAACTTTATAATCTCTAAAAGGGAAAAAGCGGGTTAAACGTGAAAAAGAACAGCGAGTTAACAATTTAGATTTTTTTTGCGCTGTAAGTTCATTTTAGATTAAAACGGCGTAGAAAGCTAGTTACTTATATTTTTAACACTGATGTACATTTTCTGGCGTGACTGAACAATTTTTGTTATGTGTATATGATGTTTCCTTTTGGATGATTAAAATTAACAATCATTGCTATATTTGGATTAAAACATCGCCGGAGTGTAGGTGAGTCATTAATTATTATTGCTTAGCAATTGTTAAAATTAAGAGCCCCAAATAGAATTTCCACGAGCTGCCGCTGACACCAATATAAGATGTTGCTGCTGACTTTTTCCTCTTTTCTTCCAAACTCTCTCATGCTTTGAACGACGTTAGTTTCCAATATCACGTAAAGAATATTCAATTTTTGAACGGAATTCTGCAAGCTTTAAAATCTTGTATGTACCATTTATTAGCCCCATTGTAATCTTATAGCGACCAATTAGGTTATGCATTTATTTCAAATATTAGTTCACATCCAAACGCTTCTAATGTTAAAAATTAAAAATGAGGAACTGTTTTGGACCACTTATTTATGCGTTAAAATACCTACAAGGTCAACATTTCAGCAATTTTTATTTATTACCTTTTTTAGGGCTAAAAACCACAGTGAATTAAAATTCGTGCTAGATGAGGAATTTCTGTACACAAAAAAAATAATAATCGGTATTGCTTTACTAAGTCACAACACGGTGGTTCAGGAATTGTCTCGTGGTTTGTCAGATAGTTCCTAAGCAGGAATGAAGTGGGTTGTCCGGAAGCGCCATTGCTTCGATACGGTTCAAACGAGAAAACCTATAGGTGTTGGTGTAAATCCCTAAACCACATAGCTGATTCGTAATAAATAGTAAAACAATAAATAAAAGAAAACGCCAGAAATTGATGCAACATAATTGTTTATTTATACTATATATATCTTTGCATAATGTTCGAGAGGGCAAAAACGATTCTGCAAAATTCTACACTCATATGGATTCGAATACAAATTATGAAAGGGATACGCTCACGATTCTGTATATTTTAATCTATTCGTAGTAGTTTCTTCCTAATTCTAAGCCTTTATTTTGTTAATATATACCTATTGGAAGTTTTGGGGTTTTATTTTTAATTTTAGCTTAGTTTTAATTGTTGTGAAAACTAACATTGTTAATATATGTACACAGTTCTATTTACGATATGACATTTGAATAAACTGAGTGAAGAGCAAAAGCTGTACATTTCTCTCGCAATACTGTACACAAGCACACGTAACCCTAACTATCATGAGTAATATGAAATCAGCGAAAACGGAGGCCTAACTACGTTAGAACGCGAGAACCCACACGAATAGTCCTATACGTTTCGAGGTTTAATGCACCTTTAAAAGCCATGCGTTTAAGAGATCACAAATAGTTTTCAATTCGCTTCACTATTCCTTCCCATAAACATTTGCGTAAACCAAAACGTGGTAGAACGTATCTTTAGCTATATGAGTGCAATCAAACACTGTGGACAGTGCTGCCACTCTAAAGTATAATAAAAGAACTAAGCTAACCCTTTCAGCTTAAAGTGAATGCATGGCGGTGATAGTTTTCATGAATTCTCTCTACCATCGGCCAGAAAAAACCCTTACAATGTATACTACACCAATGGTACTTCACAGTTTTGAGTTTACACGACCCGAACATGCGAGGGTAACAGAAAGGTTTAAAGGATTAAATCGATTTTTCAATATCAAACAACAAATCTATAGTTACAGATGTGTCACTGCTCAATAGATTCCATAGAGGTAGCAATCGTAGAATTGTAAGGGCTGCGATTAAAATCAACACTAAATTTGAAGGACGCAAACTTCTCCAACCATATTATACGACGGAGCTATCGAAAGACAATAAGAAAAGATGTCCGAAAGGTACTAGAAAAGAAATTTACACCCTTAGAAAAACTAAATAATTTGAAATTGAACAAACCCTCTCAAGATATGAAGATAGTCAAACTAAGAAAGGGAACAAAAAGATCACCAAATAAACACGAAATCTGATTGGACAGAGCGGAAAACTGAGCAGAAACTCTGAAAAATACAAAACGATTAATAAGACCATCAAAAGAGAAGGCTGGACAGACATTTGTAACTATAAGACGTCGATGGTAACGGAAACGATCGAGCAAAACCAAAACTTAAAGTGTTAAGGGATAAAATGTTACAAAGGAGACAACAAATTTACCGGATGAAAACAGCGATGGTTGTCTCAGAAAAAATAACAAATAATTTAGAATGTCAACTCAGAGGAAATCCCAAAAATCATAAATCGATGTCTACATGAAGGTAAAATACATTTTGGATTTGTCAAATACAAAAAACTCGCCGACACAGTAGATTTATAGTCAATATTTAAAGGACATTGATAGGCTATGTCTCTAAACGGGCCATGGAGTAAGTAAGTATTTAAAGAACCCAAAGAGGCAAGGAAAGACTCTCGGCGCCCGATACTTCTAAAAGATATTCACAACAATGCAATCACACATTAAAATTGGGGATTTCCATTTCTCCCAAACTTTGTAATTTTTGGCATTATATTGTTTAAAGGTTAAATTGGAAGATCATAGAACTGCAAACGCATTTCTTTAAAACGAAAATAATGTCAAACACCCACAGAAAATATCATGCAAGTCTACAAATTATAGAAAATGTTGACGAATATGTCTACCTTGGCCATTTTACTGAGCTAAGAAAACAAAATCAAACCGCAAAAATCACAAGAAGAGTCAAACTTGATTCGACAGCATTTGAGAAACCAGAAATGTCTGATAGTAAAAGAAAAGTAACGAAAAGCTGCGTCCTACCCGTAATGATATATAGCACAGACACATTAGCTTCCACATAAAAAGTGGGAATAAACGGGAAACAACTCAAGGCGGCATGGAAAGAGGGCATAAGTCTGAGGAACAAAACTCGAAATCAGACGACCTACAAAAGATACTGATATCATGCAGAGGCTCACACAACCGAAGTGGAGTCAGGTAGGTCACGTCGCTGTCTCCAGAGGAATGAATAAAACGAACATTGGAGACGAAGAACATCGAGAGGAAGAGTAGACGTTCGTAATCGACATTAAGAAAATAACCGGAAACAACTAGTTTCAGACTGCCCAAAATATAACAGCTTGGCAAGA
This sequence comes from Agriotes lineatus, assembly GCA_940337035.1. Taxonomy (NCBI): domain Eukaryota; kingdom Metazoa; phylum Arthropoda; class Insecta; order Coleoptera; family Elateridae; genus Agriotes; species Agriotes lineatus. The sequence continues at coordinate 49,478 of CALNHX010008108.1, forward strand.
CTTAGGGGAGACCTAAGTCCATCTTAATGTTGCATCACAAATCACTGACAACACAAAATAAAAAGTTTGCATCCCCATTTGAGTGGTGTCGCGGGAATTGTACCCTTGAAACAAAGACGTGTCACACATCTTATGTACCGTGGTGCACTACTTCATTTTGCCGATAGGTCAGAGGATAATTTAAACTACATTTTTAGATGACACAAGTATTCAGATAATGTTACCTGATTAAAATGTATTAAAATCAGTTATTTAAGGAGAAAAGTTGAGCCCTCCATGCTGTCATGCCGAGAGGGGGATTTTCTAGAGTAAATTATTTGTAATCACACACGTACCTTACGAAATTTTATCCAACACCTCAATTCATACAAAAAACATAAATATTGTATTGACAGTTGTGAAAACTCAATGTGGAAAATTAACTGGGAATGAGCTAAAGTATTTATACATACATAATACCTATATAATTCAACTGAAATCAGCACAATTATCGCGTCATATTAAGATGTTGGATAAAACGAATAAACCAGTTTCCTTCAACATTAATATAAATCGTTACGGTCAGGAAACTTCGCATGTTATATTGGCTAACCCCGTCTTAGCTTCGTTGTGGTTTACTTTTTGAGGTCACCGAACGCGTTTTGCGAGCTTTAACTTGTACGGGCCAAATCATCGACCCATTGTTAGAAAACAACTAGATCATGTCGTCGATTGTTTTCAGGTGTTCGTCACAAGTGCACGTGTTTTGCTAATTACGCGCTTCGCTTCATTCTCTTTTGCCAGCGTCTCTCGAGCCGATCTCACACAATATTTCGTTGTTGAACTTTAACTTACTTTGGGGATACTTGATAGTGACTTGCGAGGCAAAAATAATATCCCTTACTTCACTCGCGTTATCGCGGATCTTTATGACTTGATTTTTCAGAGATTATTGAGTCTCGTCTACCCATCGCATTTGATTGCAGATTCTTATCGGAGTCGGATCGATATTGTGAGCCGTGAGCTTAAGGTGTGTATTTACTTATTCTCTCTTGTTCTAGGTTGCGGCCGATTTGCAAAGCCACTGCTGACGCCCCGTTGTTAAGCGGAAGCTTTTACGGATGTTCTATTTCTCGCATTAAACTGGGAGTATCTAAGCACGGAAGAAAATCGAGGCTCGCTTGAGGATGATTGCTTTCCTAAAGTAGACCTATCCTTCAACGGGATCGTAGAGGAGGTCTACCCGTTACCTTGGAAGCAGTCGCAGCCCAACCTTAATCCTAGCCACAACCTATTTTGTCCTTCCTATATCACATATCTGATGGGAGGCAGCAGTCCTATCAATATTGTTTTAAGGCGGTCGAAGAATGACTTCTGTACGGCTTAATCCAGAAATTTATAGGCGTGGTCTCAATGACTATATCGGCTGGAACACTGTGGTGAAGAAAGACACACGAAGTTATCTAGTGCTCTATGCTTCCATGAAATATGTGTATTATGTTTATCCTTATGATTTGAGTGACGATCTGCGTTGTACTACGTCCACGGTAGACATTATTATATTAGTTACTGGGATGTGGTGGTGAATCGCTGGGCCCCACGGAGAAGCACCGGTACGGTAATGCACACTTATACACTATACAATCGATTTTCAAGTTTATTCTTCTGGATTGGAAAGTGAAACCCGGGCATGGGTTGCATTGATGGTGGGTAATCCTTTGAAAAACATAGTCACAGACCACCAATCAGTTTTAATGCAACTTCATGTATAATAAATATGATCCAAGTGTATGCGCCGATAATAGAGTCAAAAGACAAACAAGTGGAGAACTTTATGCATCGCTAGAGACTACTATCCGCCAAATCCCCAACCGAGAAGTCGTCATAATTCTAGGCGATTTTAACACAAAAGTCGGTAACAGCATTGAAGATTGACACTCACGCAATGTAGTTGGCAGATACAGCATCGGAACGAGAAATGAGAGAGGCTGTTGCAGTTTTCCATTGACAACAAATACAGTTTTGCCAATACGCTATAGAAAAAACATTCGCCGCCTCTTCCACTAAAAGTCAAATTGACTATACATAATTAGATCCCACCATGGCTAATCCCAAGATTTAAAATCCATCTAGAATTGTCCCACTACAATAAAGAAATAACGTCCCCCACATTTTACAAAACCCTAATAAAAGAAATTCTTTCCAAATACCCTTCCTACAGTCACATTTATACCGATGGCTCTAAAATAGACAATAATACCGGGTGTGCTTTCGTATGTGATAACACCATAAACACTACAAAATTGTGCGACGTTACGTCGATATATACCGCAGAACTGCACGCTGTGATGGATGCCTTGCACTTTATCGAATATAGTGTTGAAAACAAATACATCATCTTCTCGGATTCACTCAGCCTACTTCAATCACTCAGCCGCCTGTATTCTAAGAACAATCTAATCATCTATCTTCAGGAAAAGTGCATGCAACTATCAAAAAATAAAAAACAAATCATATTCGTTTGGATCCCATCGCACATAGGAATACCGGGAAACGAAAAAGCTGATTACAGTGCAAAAAAGGCCGCCACCAAAGAATATGTGGACGATCCAAGAATCCTGCTATCCGACCTTAAACTTATAATCAAATCTAAAATTTGGAAACAATGGAATAACGAATGGACAGAAGCAGAAGGAAATAAACTACGTGAAATTCAGCAATCAACTTGGTTACATAGAATACCCGGCCTCAAACGGAAAGAAGAAATATATCTCCACCGACTCCGAATCGGACACACCAGGCTAACACACGGCTATCTGATTTCGAAGCAACCGCCTCCTCAATGTGAACATTGCTCTGCTCCTCTCACCGTGAAACACATACTGCAAGACTGTGTTGTGTACAATAAGGAACGTGTTAGCAGTGGAATTAACCAAAATATGTGTATTGCACTAGGACAGGATACCAACGAAATTCGCAAAACCTTAAACTTTATATTGTGTACAGATTTATATAAGAAACTCTAGCTTTTACCAAACTTAATTAGTGCCAATAACCCTGGCAGTTGAGGCACTTTAATTTTACAATAAAAAAAAAAAAAAAATTAGATCCTAATGGCGTACATCTATCGTGTGTTCCAAAACACTCGTTCTATAGCCCATATGTTCCTCAAATACACCTTTCGAAATAGAAGAAAGTCACATGGTACTAGATCGAGAAAATACGGACGGTGATTGATGATAGTAATATTGAAACGTGCAAGAAACTCACGAACAAGCATCGACAATTTTCATGGTATTCCCTTCATACACGATTTTGCATATTTCGATAACCACTGATCCGCCTTTCCCGAGTTGTTCTTTAGAAAGATCGCGAAACACATTCAAATTACCGACAGTAACTATCACTACGTGTTCGCCGAAAACGTTAGCCTACTACATACGAACAATCTGTTACTCACGACGCTTGCAACTTTAATTGAACGTAGGTTGTTCGGGTAATTTTGACGTTAGCCTCTATATTTCTTTATTTACTAACGTTAGCCCTAGCGATCTAGCTCACCTTAATTTCCCTTAAAAGCTACTTATTGGCTATGTAACTTTAATGGATATAGGTGGTGTTTCTGCTACGAGGTTACGTTGAGTATTGTAGGTGTACGTTTTAGTTGGACTCTTGCATTTTCCCCGCTCGTGTTATGTAATATTACCTGGTTTTGTTAGGACTCATCTGAAAGTGTTCTTTAGTTTAATTGGCCCTGTGTTTACTTTAACGCTTTAGAAGTTAATTCCGTTTGTGACTTTTTGGTTTATTGATCAAGTTTGGAAGCCTGCAAATTGTAAGGCAGTGTTCCTTGTTCCACTTGTTTGTATTTATTTTCAAGGTTATTCCCGTTACTGCAAAGTTTGGCATATTTAGTCGAATCTGTGCGTGATATCCCCGTGCAGTCCCAGTTGATCAGACGCGTTCTACTGGATTTTGACATATTGTCTGCTCTCTTCTGCAAATTAATCTAATTGCGACCGTGAATAGCGCGGACGCTTAGGAATTTTCTTCAACAGTCAGATTCTCTAATAACATTTCGTCCCATTATCGTGATACAACAGCTCATCAGTTTTCTTTTGTCTTTCCTTTCGGCCGAATTGCTAAAAACCGAATCATCGATCTTCGAGATCTCGCGTCTGGCCCATCAGAGCATTTTATGATTCGGTAATCGCTGTAGCTTAGTTATTCGTTTCCCAATTCTTATTGTTGGATTAAGTAAATGAATTTGGAATAAACACCATGTAGGTGGATTTACATGAAGACGGCGGCGATTTTTGATGGTTTTCTGTAAATCAACACCTCCCCTGGAAATTGGAGGACTGAACCGTTATACACCTGAAATAAGTAGTTTTTCCCAAAGGCCTATGTTAGAGGTCTCCTTCTAGATTCTCAGATTTTCGTATGGAAAGCTTTTTGAATGAATTTTGGATTTCATTATGGACTTGGGTATCTAGATTATTCAGTTTATGGAATTGGTGGTGATTAGAGCTTAGCTTTGACTTCGATTTCGTAGTCTGCACAATGTGTCTACGTGGGTAACGTCCCATCCAGCAGCTCGACGAAGTTGAAGCCACATCAGATAAGCTACATTATATTCTAAATATTTTTTCCCGAATTCAAAAATGTTTCGGCGTAAATAAGTGCATGAACTGACATTATTGAAATCTGCCTACTCATGCCGGTTTTACCATTTATATATTAATACAGTAGTGATTTATATGTATATTCCTACGTACCTTGCGCTTTGTTTATTTGTGTGTTAAACTTACAGTTGAAATTATCAACTACTTATGTTAAACTTGTGAACGCGGCGTGTACACTCTGCGGAGTGAGTATTAAGACTCAATTAAGTAGCTATCTTGATTTAAGATATCTTAGATACAATATTTTGTTTCGGTGCCAGGAACTACCCTCTTATATTAATTGCTTGTCTGCATGTAATCACTGAAAATAAATGTCACTTGAAATGCCTATTTCCTTTCTATAATAGGTTATAGCTTATCAAAGAGCCTGCGTCCGATAATAGTATATTATTATACTAGTTTAATAAGAGGGCTTATTGCAGTATGAGTGAATTTGGGGCACGACTAGCGTAGTGAGGAGTACTTCAATGGAACTAGTGCTACAATACTTCTTATTAAACGAGTATAATATACTATTCTATCTACTTTGCATAAAACATAATCATAAACTTTTGAATTTTTTACATTCAATATATGTGACAATCTGTCAGTTGTCTGAAACAAGATAGGATGTTTTTCATATGAAAATTACAATGCAAAAATAGTGTTATAATGGATTCTACAGTAGCACTGTTTCCGGTGTTATAATAACCACATTGTGGCATCAAAGTAAATAAATGTAATTCTGAGATATCTCTCTTGAATGTATGTTGCAATTATCATATCACCGGAAAATCGTCCAACTTAGATTCGCGAGTTGTTGAAACAATCAAGTTGGTGGCGCCCGTATTTGGTTTTGATCATTTTAGTGTTAACCCACTCCCTCCTCCGGCGTAGCTCAGCTCGATCGTTGAACGTTATTGGCTGTAGGACTGTTTTAAGTATTCTCAACTTGCTATCGGGATTATATTCAAGTTTTGTAAAATTATCGTTGGTTTATTCTGGTGTTATTGCGTATTAGTCTTCAGCGGTTACAAGATAAGACTACCAGCTGTACGCCCCTCATGTAAAAACTGGCATAGTATACTCGCACATAGTCTATGAACTTTTTGCTACTTGTTACTTACTGGAGCCATTCTCTACCAGCTAGCTATTTTGTAAAAAAGGCTCATTAGCAATCCTTACTTCCCATTTGATATTTTTTAAAACAACATGATCTGTTTTAATTTTTATACTAGTATTGCATCCCTGAAAGCAAACAATATTCGATTTGGGTTTTCGTTATCAAATTTCCCACAAACATGTAAGCTCATAAAGTGTAAACCAATCTGTTCTAGCTCTAATAATCACGGATGTTCCAATTTAATCCTATCAGAAATGGGACACACACCTATGCTGATTTAATTATATGCATTTTACGTTTAAAAAGTACCTATTGAATAGCGCAGGAATGCAGCTATTGTCAACTGAATTTGATTATGAATGGGGCTAGTTGCACAGGGTGGATGTATGGAATTTAACAACAGACCGAAGCCTTCCCACGAATAATGTGTTATCCTCTTTCTGGTTACAATATTACGGACAGTAGATGGCGCATCCGCTACTTTCTGACACCACAATTTGAATATAAGTTTCGTGCGTAGCCTTTCGCGTCCCACGTTGTTTAGAATTCACAAGTAGTCAAAGTTAGTTACCCCTATATAGGACGGTCCAGTTTTTCTGCAAGCTTAATTCGCATTTCAAATAATAAGCTAATCCCTTAGGTCCAGGTTTTCGTTGTTCTACATAATCTCGTCGCTCTTTTAATAACCTTGTTTATGTAAACAGGTTTCATTCCAGTCTGGATTTAACTTCCCGGGGAGGTTGGGTTATTTTAACAGGCACTGAGTAATTAAATATCACGGGATTGCGATCTAACCGAAACCGATAATGGCCAAGCCTTATCCAAAAAGGTCCTGAACCATGTAGTAATACCATCAATTCGTGCATTTCCAGGCTAAATATTTAACCCCTTCCGAACTAGTTTACATCGCTGCTGGCGCAATAATTTTATTATAGCAGCTCGTTTATAATATCAGAGAGTAATTTTACCGTCATCGTTAACTGCTATTGCAATTGCAAGACCTCTTGTGTTCAGCTCATACTGCAGTGTACATTTGCACTTTCAGTGGAATATGAAAATACAGTCACTTTCAATTCACAGCACGTAATGGCAGCGCATCGTCCTGTGTACAAAATATACGCTGCATCATGCTTCAACATAAAAGCCGGTTTAAATCCTAGCTTGTGCAGTTTTATACTTTAAGGATGGTGCGATGTATTTGGCATATTCAAGCAATACACATGAGTGGGTATTTTGAGTCAATATATCATCCAGCTTTGCAACCTTGGTAGTTTAATCTTGCATTAATTCGATGCAGTATTGACAGTAACAGACGACTTCCGGGTTTGGACCGTGTCATTGATAAATACCTAACGACAATGGCAGTGAGAGCCTTGGAAATCATCAGTATTAACAGCAATAATTTCTAAGTATATAAAGCATTTTGACTTAACTTAAGACATGTGTGGTTATGTACTCTTTTAAAATAATTTTAATCCGTAAAATAATTAAGTATTATTAATTATATTTCAATAAACTAGCTCAGTTAATCAATTATTTTAAGACGACAATCTCTCTCTCTCTCTCTCTCAGGTTGGGACGCGTAATTTACTTATTTTCAATTAAATACTATTTAATGTTCAAACTTTAAATCAAGTATGTAGCTTCCTTTTAATTAAAATATACTCGGACAGTTCATCAAACATTCCAGCTCACAAGACACAACGAACAACTATTCTCATTTGTTGCAGGTAACTATTCATAATTTCTTGAATTGTTTACCTTATATGATACAACCCTCTGATTGCAACTACTGCATAACTCTACTACATCCCATTGCCCAGTTCTAATCCAGTCGCAGCAATGCTTTAACACAACCATTAGTCCATAATGTTTACCTTGACGTTCTTGAATATTTTCTTCTAGTTGAGTATTATTTTATTTCTTACATTTTTAGTAATATGACTCCTCTTCATTTAGGAAATTGTCCCCTATATAAACTTATTGGATACCTTTAAATGTATTTCATTCCAAATTCTAGTAACTTAATTTTCCAAAATAACATTCAAAAACTTCTTTGGTATTTTTACCTCATATATCTTAGCCGCCAGCTTAGTTTCCCAATTACATAGTTGCTTCCTTTATATTAAAAGTACATTATTAAAATTCCAATGATTACATACTTAACAATTATGTTCTATTTGTAAATTAATGCCAAATGTTTAACTATCAATTTGTATTAATTTTATAAGAATGAATATAAAGCAAAGATATTTTGTATATTATTTATCCTTACAATTTATTCTTCAATTATAGGTACATACTCTTGGCAATGCATACAAGCAAAATACAATTATGCATTTTCTAGTTTTGTTAAATGTGATTAATCTAAGCCAGACGCGTAAAAGCTGGGGGGAACATGGGAGCCAGAGACCCCTACAAATACATTTTAGAGTTGTCAGCCCCCCCCCCCCCGCAAAAATATGATTTTTTCAGTGTTGGGTAGTAACTAAGTAAAAGTAACTCGTTACTGGTAACTAGTTACTTTTCAGTAACTTAATAGTAACTTAATTACTTTTGTGTTTTTAGTAATTGTAACTATAACACGTTACAATTATTTAGTAACTTAAGTAACTAATATGACAAGTTACATTTTCATGCTATAAATGTAAAATATTTTAAAATGTTCAGTTTCTAAACCGTAGTATTTTAAGAAATTATACCTGAAGCTGAAGAATTTGTGGAAATTTCGAATGCTTTAGGGGTACTAATAAAACGTTCAGTATTTAATCCAATTTTATTCAGTAAACAAATATGTGTGTTCAGTAATCAACTAATTTTTGCAAAGTATAAAAACCCGAATGGTTAGTAAAATATTGCAAATTGCACAACAGAAAATTAAAAATGGCCGGTAAAATATGCACGGTATTTTATTATATTTTGTACAGTTTAAAACGCATATTAAACAAATAGAAGATGCACAGTAATTTATTTGAATTTGCACAGTAAAAATAATAAACGTTCAGTAACAGCGACTTCCTTTACCGGCTGGATATTTGAGGCTAGGTGTTGTGTTAATAATAAAGTGGGCTAAACAGCAGAAAATAGTAGATTATGCAATGAGGGAGAGAAATGCGTTATTTTGCTGAGGTGCAATTTCTGACTCGAGGGTGAAGCCCAAGAGTCAGAAACTGCACTGAAGCAAAATAGCATTCTCTCCGAGTTGCATATACTATTTTTTTCACGTTGCAGAGAGATTTAAAACGAAAAACCTGTTTTTTAAACGTCATTTATTGACATTTTAGTTAGAATTATTTTAAAATTAGTAGCCTATGGTAAATTTTATAGTTGGTGGCATTGTAAGTCATTATGACAACAGCTCACAATTATGTCAAATTCGAGGTTAGCAGGTTAGATTTTGTGTCAAAACTGAAGCAAAACCTAACCTAATAACCTCGAATTTGACATAATTGTGACCTCTGGTTGCGCAGTCATAATAAAAACTCCCTAGGGACCTTTCTCTTCTCTAGGGAGTAATTCATTATTTCCCTCACAATTTTGGTATCGTAGAAACCGTGTTTTGCTCCCAGACGTGAAAAAATATAATTCTGGAAAATGAGACAGACGGTACAAGTAATGACAATAATAGCTTCATTATTCCTGCTGGTTATGCGACTCATGTAGAAGAATTTGGTGCGACAAAAAAGGATGGCCTAGATTTCTTTTCATTTGATGAGTTTAAATCTGTGATGTTCAAAATTTGGAGAAGAGTTTTACCCAAAGATAAAAATTAATGGCTTGATGGCCATTGTGACTGTCCAGCATTCCTAAAAATAATGATGTGCAAACACATCGTTGTACTAGCAATAAGACTGAAAACAGTAAGCCCACCTCCAAAAGCAAAACCCATGCCAATAGGACAAAAACGACGCAGAGGTCGTCCAACGAAAGTCAAGAGAGCTTTGCTGCTCTAATAATATAATGTTATATATTTACGTACTAGCGGAAAATATTTAAATTTTTATTCTTGTATTTTAAGAGTGTATTTTATTTTTGTTACTTTTTTATACAAATTAATATAATAATAATAATAATAATAATTGTATTTATTAACCACCCCTAGAAAACAAATTAGAAATTCGTACAGATACTTGATTATTTGGCGATGGTTAAAAGGTCCACATTTAGCATGTTCGTACAAACACACGAACAGCTGATCTACCATGAGGACCTGGCTTAAAAACTAAAAAACTAAATATATATAGCCATGTCGATGCTGACGCTCAACAAAAACTCACTTAGAAAAATTGCAATACCTATAGCTCAATCAGAGTTTGATTGAATACTAAATAAGTAAGTTAGGATGTTCTTTTTAAATTTAGTGTATGAAAATGATTTATATTGTATAGGCAACGAATTGAATAATTTGTATATGTTGTAGGAAAATGAACGCTTAAAAATGTCGTACCTGTGAAGGGGAGGTGTAAGTAGGCCACGAGATCGTATGTTAAGATTATGAACATCCGTGCGAAAAGTCAAACGATCATATAGATATGGTGGTATTTTGTTGTTTATGATTTTGTAATAAAAACATAAGGAATGAGCTAAACGTCTATTAGACATATTTAACCACTTAGCTCTGATAAGTGTATGAGAAATATTCTGTCTACGTTTGATACCATAAATGAATCTTAGGCAAGCATTTTGTACTTTCTGAATTCTTCGAATATCTACACTGTCTAAGCAACTACCATAAACAACATCACCAAAATTAAAGGTCGATAATACAAGAGATTCACATAGCATAAGTTTAAGTTTTCTATTAAGTAGATTTTTACTATTATAAAGGATTTTCAGTTTACAATAAGCACTTTGAATTAGTTTTGTGACATGTTCTTTATATCTTAAATTATTATCGATTATGAGACCTAAATTTCTAGCAGAATTAACAAATGGTACGTGTTTGTTGTCTATGTAAATTTGAACTGAATTCTGAACTTCAGTTCTAGGTTTTTGTTTCCCAAAAAGTAAGCAGGTTGATTTAGTTGCATTAATTTTTAAACAATGTTTTGTTGATATTGCTACTAAAGTAGCTAGATCTCTGTTAAGTTGCGAAATTGCACTGTTTACTTCAGCAGGAGAAAATGAGATATACAGCTGTGTATCGTCTGCGTAAAGGTGATATTGTGAAGAGACATTTTTAAAAGAAGGAAAGAAATTACTGGTGTATACTGAAAAGAGCAGAGGACCTAATATTGAACCTTGTGGAACGCCGGATTTAATTTCAAGAGTAGAGGATACTTGATTGTTAAGAATTACTTGTTGAAAACGATTAGTTAGATATGAACGGAAAAATGCAACAGTGGTAGAGTCCAAACCAATGTAGTGTAAAACAGCTAGTAAAAGTTCATGATTTAAGTGATCAAATGCTTTGCTAAAGTCAATTAGCGCAAGTGCTGTGAGCTTGTTATTATCAATGGCTTTAAAAATGTCGTCAGTGACATTCAGCAAAGCAGTGGTACAACTATAATCTTTTCTAAAACCCGATTGAAACTTAGGAAGAATATTATATTTTGTTAAGTGGCTACGCAATTGTGAATCAATAATTTTTCTAAAATTTTAGACAAAGTGGGAAGAATACTTATAGGGCGTACATCTTTATATTCTTTGGGCACCTGTGTCTTAGGGATAGGTATAATAAGCGCTACTTTCCAGATATTCGGGAAAGAGGCAGTAGTAATGCAAGAATTTATTATGTGTGTGATGTAAGGTAGCAAATGAGGCAAGCAGTAATTCAACATAGTAATATTGATCATATCAGCACCTTGAGACTTAGATTTAATTGATTTTAAAATTCGGTCTACTTCCCTCTCAGCAACTGTAGACAACTTAAAAGCCTCATTTATATTGTCCCTTAGATTATCAACATAGAAACGCAGTAATGCTGGATCTGGAGGATTTTGACTCTCTGCAGATTTAATGAAAAAGTTGTTCATTTGATCAGGATTTTGTAAGTTAGGAGGGAGATTGGTAGGGTCATTTTTCTTTTTATTATATATATTTAAATTTACCATTTTTTTCCAAATATCTTTTACATTATCATTAGTGTAAGAATACTCCAGATATGCACTTTTCTCTCTGCGAATAGAAGAAGTGACCAAATTTCTTAGTGATTTATAATATTCCCACTTGGGTACAGTTTTATATTTTTTGTACTCCTTGATGGCTTTATTTCTTAATTTAATCATAAGCTTGATGTTGTCAGTAATCCAGGGTTGCTTAGGTTTTGAAAATTTTACGGTCACAATAGGAGCATGAAAATTAAATAAATTTAATAAATTATTGTTCAAAAAAGAAATTTTGTGATCAATATTGTCAATATCAAATATTTCAAACCATGGTATGGCCTGCAAGTCACCTAGAAAAGCTTCATAGTTAAAATGTTTGAAATTTCGACAGATGTGCTCAATCCGTGAAGCCTTCCTACCCTTCTCCCCAGCCACGCTTAGGAAAGTTAAAAAGTGATCAGAGATAGAAAGAGAATTTAAAATTCCAGATTTTTTGACGTCAACATCGTCACTGACGAGAATTAAATCTATCAATGAAAAAGTCGTGGAGCTGACACGTGTTGGTTCGACAATGAGTTGGGTTAGGCCAAAACTCTGAAGCACTTGGTCGAACAGTACGCTGTTACTGTTAATTTGAAGTATATCTATGTTAAAATCTCCCATGCATATAATGGAGTCAAATTGAGCAATGATATTTGATAAAACGTCTTCAAATTCATCTAAAAACAATTTGCAGGCGGTGTTAGGTGGCCTATATATTACTCCTATATTGATTACTTTTTTATTAAGTTTTAGTTGAACCCAGAGTTGCTCAAATGTATCTGTGTGATTAAAATTAAGCCGAACAGAATCAATAGTATTTTTGATATACAGACACACTCCGCCTCCCCGACAACGGGTTCTGTCGGCTCTGATAATGTTATAACCTTGAATTGAAATATCATTGTCAGAAACAAAACGTGTGAGCCAAGTTTCACTTACAGCTAATACATCAAAATTAGAATACAAAACGTAATTTCTAAAATCAATAATATGACCAATTAACGAACGCGCATTAATGTGTGCAACGTTAAAAGAATGTGTCTCCATAAACTATAATTAAAGCAAGATAATGTAGCAGGACAAGTAAATTAAAACTCGTTTGTTAGTTTATCTTTGACAAATCAGAAGAGGAACTTACTTGGAAAACTTTATCACCGTCGGCCTTTCTCACAAGTATTTTGAAGTCGCGAACCCATATATATTTATACCCTTTCTCGTGACATAACGCCCTTGCTTGATGAAGAAGCTGCTTCCTGGCTGGAGAGAGATGATCGTTAATATAGATCCGCCGATGAGGCTCGTTGAAACCCAGTTCTTGAATATTTAAAGTTGCATGTTTTCTGTACGCACTCAGAAAGTCATGCTTTTTCTCACGAGAAAAAAATTTTGCCACTATTGCTTTGGGTTGAAGAGTTTTGTTGATTGGTTGGATTCGATGAACTGCGTCGATATCAGATCGTGCGATGGGGTAGTTTAATAATTTGCCAATGTTTAGTAGAACTTCAAGTAAATTTTCATTTGTTGCCTCGGGTATACCTTGGATTTCGATGTTATATATACGACTGTACTGGTCCAATTCATCGAACTTATTTCTAAGTTGTATCAATTCGTTCTTCGCCGATGCATTTTCTTTTTCCAATTCATCAATCTTTTTAAAGTTCAGTTTGCGAATTTTCTCTTCGTATTCGTCCACTTTGTGGGAAAAATAATCCACGGAATTTACAACTTCACATTGGGATTTCTTAAGCTCCTCGAAATCAACGCTCCATTTGTTATTTTTGACTTCTATATCTTCGATTTTCTTAACACATTGATCGATTTTATCTTCATGTTGTTTTAAGAGAGCACTGCAATCGTTGAATTTTTTGTTGAGGGCATCAATCGACTGTTCTGTATTCAGTAGCGCAACACGAATAAATTTTAATTCATTCATGACATCTGCGAGAGTTATATTTTTAGAAGTATCAGTTATATTATCAACCACTTCGTCGGCATTTGGAATGTTTACTGTATTTGTATTTACATCGGGCATCTTACTTTGAGATAGTTCACCGCTGACCTCGCCGTTACAACCTTTGCAGTTCCAGTCCTTTAGTTTATTTGATTTTTTCAAGAATTCCAAACTGGATAGATCCATATCAACACATTTAATGTGGAAATGGTTCTTACACCGAGTACATTCAATGTTATCGTCGTATCTACCGCAACGGGCACTGCATACAACACAGTGCGGCATTTCGGTTATCAGAGCTGCACAAACGTTCGTTAACACTTTGCAAGAAGATTATACGACACGCGACAAACACCGGCACGATATAATTTTAGCTGATTAACGTAACTATAATGTATTAAATGAGTTATGAAGAGCACATATGAAATACGTGTGAACACCTAGGCGCCCACACTCAGAGTGTATACAAGCTTGTATCGTGTTTGTCGTTTCTTCATCTTTTTATAATGACTTCATTGGAAGTATATATGCAGTGTGTCTCGCAGAGTATCAGACATAGGGCAATTAACATTGAGAAATTGTGAAAAGATCAACTATTGCTGTGTGCGCATCGAGGTACTCGATTAGTCAGAAATGCAAACAATTTTTATTAATTTGACGTTTGTCATTTTTGACCAATCACGTACCGCGATGGCTACACAGCAATAGTTGATCGCCCAATAATTTTCCAATGTTAATTTGGCTATGTCTGATAGTTGGTGAGAAACACTGTAGACATTCGATGCAATCCAGGTTAACTGCAGTAACATTCTGGCGAGTGTTTTGATAAATACCTATGTAATAATATATAAATAATATTCCTTTCAATACTATTCTGGTGACCATTTATATTATGTATCATATATTATTTTTACTGAATATATTTTATTTTACTAAACATTTTTTTATATTGCGGTCTCTTTATTTTATTTACTAGAAATAAGGTTTTTTTACTGAACAAAATTACTTGGTTTTAATATAATAATGCCCATTTAATTTGTTGCCTTGCTTTATTCAAAATTAAACTTCTTACTGTCGCTTTGATTTTTTGAATGGAACATTTATTGTTGGTACTAAACACTCTGTATTTTTCCCGAACATCTATAATATATACTGAAGATTTATTATTTTACTGGGCGCTTATTGTTTTCTTACTGATTGTCTACTATTTTTACCAAAAGATTATTATTTTACTAAACATCTATTATTTTACTAAACATTTATGATTGTTACTGAACGTTTAACATTTTTACTGTGCATTTATTACTTTTACTGAACATTTATTATCTTACATAACATGTATTACTTTTACTTGACGCTTATTATTTCTACTGAGCAAATATACTTGATGTTTTAATAAAATACTGTGCATTTAATTTGTTGCCATGCTTTAGTATGCAAATGCTAATACCGACCACAGGAATACCTTCTTGTACTTAGTCGATAATAAATAATATTTGACGGATCCTATTTGGGTGGTGACAGCTTTTTCCAGTAATTTTTAATCCTTTAACAACTAGAAGCTCTCTGAGCAGGTATGTGGATGACTGAAAGTACATTCCTAACGCCTGTGCGCAGGTTAGGGGT
>CALNHX010008109.1:0-64880 GCA_940337035.1 Agriotes lineatus
ACCACACAATCGCAAGAAACAGAGGTCTCAAATGTTAACAGATACACCAAACAGAGAAAAAATGGAAACAGCAGAAGCGAAAAGAGCACTAAGGCAAACGCGCTTAAACGAAAAACAAGAAAAAAGTAAAAAAAGGCAAAAATATTGTAAAAGGCAGTAAAGAAAGTACAAAAAAAAGTCGACGAAGAGAGTAGTAAATCTGAAGATATTTCCGAGAGTGTGTTATGTAACGATGATGAGATGAACGATCTTGAGTCGGATTAAAATGAGAGATGCATTGTTTGCTGTGAAGGCAGTATAAAAAACGAGTTGTGGTTCAAATTCTCGGTCTGTGAAAAATGAGATTTGTGTGACACCTAATTTTTCATTTTAGTAGGTATATTTTGTATATTTCATTTTAGTTTAGTTTTGCAGAAATCGTGGTCCTACTTTATGTAGTATGTATATAACTATGTTTAATCATATTTTAGTGTATTTTTAACTTTTATAATAAATAAGAATATTTTTACATTCAATAAATTGCGCTTTTTCTTCATTTTTTCAATGCGCACGATTATTGTGTGGTGTCATTTTTTTACATTTCATATTTTAAAGTCACGATTTGCATTTTTAGTCAAAATTTACTACAGAATATTACAGCCAAACTCTTAAAGGATCTTCATTACAAATCTAGAAGTCCAATCATTTGTCATTTCGGAAATATTACAATTTGGGCGTAAGTGCGCAGCAATACCCGACTCTCCCCTACATTCCATTGTCATAAAATATCCTACAAGCAATTGTTCTATCCGTAATTCTTGGTTAATGTGCTCTTTTTTATGTAATTAAAATAAATAAATAAATAATTGGGCACCCGACATAAAATTTCGCGCCCCTCGTTGGGCTCCAATTGTATGTTAATCAGCTCATTTGTAATTAATTTAATAAATAAATAATTGAGCCCCCATACAACATAACTTGGTTTGATTTGAATTGCTTTTCCCTATGTGGATAATTAGAAATATGATTATTTAATTATGTTTAACTAGAATAAAGGTATGTTGCTTTCTATATTTCATTCATTAACAACTTATTAAAATCGTTTGCGCCGGATAGCTATTGAGACTCGTACCTACAGGGTCAGGTTGTTATACTTTAGATTAATGTAACTATTGTATGGCAAATGTTCGATTTTAACGAATGACAGATAACCTCAAATATTGACTGCAAATGAACCTGTTTGAAACGCAGAAAATTCAGCCTATTTTGAACAAAAATAAACCAACAATCAATCAGTTTACCTCAGGTAAATTATAACAATGCATTTCAAATAATCAAGTACGTTTGGCTAACCTGGAATTTGTTTTTCAAGCGTAAACCCACGCCAACTGGCATTTGTTTTTTTAACGAAAGCGCCAAATTCACTTCCGGTCTTCGCAAAGGACGCCAAGCCCGTAACTGCTTTCTGGAACGGTTTCAGCTGCTTCCGCCTGTCTCTGAACCACGAACCAAGCCTTTACCAGGTGCTGCACTTTGCTGTCCGCTTCTTCTAGCTCCCAGTCCTGCGGAATCTGGCTCAAAAGATGTCCTCGCATCGGCCACGGTTGGAAGGGACGTCAAGCGTATAGATGCCTCCTGGAGATACTTTAGCGGCTGCTATCTTTTTATAGACCACAAAGAAGGCCTTTTCTCTGCGATGCACTCTGCTTTCTGCTTCCCGCAGCTCCAAAATTAGTTGAATTTTAGCTCGAAAGACTATCACTCGTAGACTAAGCTCCAGATCCAATTTACTCTAGGACTGCACTCCGAAACACTGCCAAATTAACAACAGCTGGCCTCGGCACAATGACAAATAAATAAAACTCACAACTGGGTACAAATTATATACTTTTATCAACGAAATTAATCAAACTCCGGGAGCCAAACAATACACAAGCCTTCGGCTTGACTTCCCCCAACAAACATTGACACTCTAGGTCACTAACATAATTTACAATTGCTTTTACTAAGTTTACAATCTTTGTTCTTTGTTCAGGACACTCTAACAGCACAATTGACTTTTCCATTTTTAAATAAAAACACTAATTCACAAGCTATTAGCACTTTCTTGTAGTCTTCATGAATTCTCAGGTTGCTTTTTAAATGCTCTTTGCATTAATCTGTTCCTTCTTACAATGCTTTATAACTCTTTAGCTGAATTATCGATTGTTGGCATTACGATATGAATACAAATGCTGCACGAAATCCCTGCAATGCTTCGAAACATCTTTGTACTATAGCATTATAACTTAGCTAAATTTGCCGTATCGAGCACAAAACTTGAATTCAAGCTAAACGCAATCCTGACGATGCTGTTGTATTCAATTACTAACCTCTGTTAATTAATTTTATTTATTGCTAATTATGTTTTATGTAATTATCAATGTTTACTAGTGACTTACATTGTTGCAATAAATAATAAAAGTTATAATAAAATTTTAAAAACTTTTTCAAGTAGTGAATGTCAGCTCCTAGTTGCATTTTACGATGGTGTTTGCTAGAATACAACTGTTTTTTGAAAGGCGTTAAAGAGTATCATTTAAAATTCTGTTAGATATAGCATCGTCCTTAATTGTGAGATAATAGTATATATTAGTAAACATATTATATATTAATCCAAGACAATAAATGAACTGTCATTAACATTTAAAACAAAAAGCTACACTCGAAAAATCCAGTTAAAATTATCCAACTTTTACACTGAAACAATTATTTATATTGATGATTTGTGAAATCTTACAAGCCATTTATGTTTGAATACGCATTGTTCGAATAATTTGCAAACGAAGACACTTAAACACACGTGTATTCTGTTTGTAAACCCATACAAGCTAACAGTTCTCGAGGCATTGCAGCTTACATCATATCGGCAATGCAAATAACCGCGAAAGACTTGAACAATATACAGTGAATTTATTTTAATGGTTAACATAGCAGTTTCGTTTCTATGCCAGCATTTAATCGTACAGGTCACTTCCATAGTTACCAATAAAATCAATAGATTAGAGCGTTTATTTTACGAGTTAACATACGAATTTGAATTAGGTACCTACTTGCTAATAAGAAACTTTAATTTTGTTACCGGAATGTAGGTATTCAACTAAAAAGTAGGAACAACTTGTGTGTTTTGTCTTTTCTTTAGTGGTAGGTATAGATTAGGATAACTTTTAATTGTATTTTTGACAAGTAATAACTCCTATGTTAAGTCGTAAAATACACGCTCTAATCTATTGGTCTCATTTGTAACTATGTAAATGACCTGTATGATTAAATGGTGGCATAGAAACGAAACGCTTATGTTAACTATTAAAATAAAGTCCCTATATAAGCTGAAACTAAGCATAAAGTAAAAAATAAATGTAATACTTTTTTAAATAAACTATCCAACCTTTTTCATACTAAATTTGCATTTACTGGAACTGCTTAAAAATAATGTCTGTTAAATATGTAACAAAGCGCATTAGTAAAATGCTTATAATATAAAATTCTTAATAATAAAACTGTAACTTGAAGTTGATATAAAATTGCAACCGTCACAAAAACGTGTTCGTCTAGTCAAATTTAAGTATTAAGTACACACAAAACGGACAAGGGAATCGCATTCAAAGTAACAGGATTGGATTCTTATGCAATCTTTGCGCTCTTTCTGGTGAAATATGCAAAACTGAAATAGTCCAACATATTGCGTACTGGACAAAACGAAAAATTATGGCTGAAGATCAAAAGCAACCGATTAAGGGAGCTAAAAGCTTAGTTGGCAAGTAATGAGTTTTTTTCACGAGGAGTCCGACTTAAATTCACGAAATGCTCCCATCTTCGTACGCGGGTTTACAGAATACGCGCTTCTTTTCAAAACGCGATTTAAAATGTAAATTGACCTTTGGCTACCTTTATTTAAACTAAAAATTATGTGCTTGTTCTTTAGCCTGTCCGGCTTCATTTGAACAACGAAAGATTTGAAGTTTGAACTATTTCACCGACTCTCAATGTCGTTTGAAATTCGTATCTCAGTTGATGGGGAATCCCGAAAATAATATAATTGATAAATTTGTAGCCATCAATTATTCATACTTTAAATAGGACCTTCTCTCAGCCTACATTTTTGTTGTCGATTTAAGATACCCAGCAGGTGTTGTTCATTATTTCTTAGTTTACTATGATACCATGAACTTATTTTGTTAAAGACCATCGTATTTATATTTTCAATAAACTTAATTAAACAGCCTCTGAGGTTTATAGAATTGATCGAATATTTAATGTCACTGTAAAGTAATTTAATAATAAAAGCGCTTTATAACTCGCCACCCAAAAATATTCCGAAATTTAGAGGTAATTTTTATTACAATTACTAAAAAAAGTAAATTGGTCATAAACTAACATAAATTAACATTAAAACAAAACAATTTTTATTTAAAACAATCACCTTAAATATGTAAGCGTGTATCACAAATTTTGTAAAATAAGTTAGTCAGCAGTTAATATAGAAACAAAAGAACATAGCAGATAATAGTTGTGAACAAAAGAAAGGCATTAATGATTTTGGATTCTAAGCAGAATTGATATATTTTGTTTTATAAGATTGACAACGAATTTATAATAGTAAAAGTTTTCTATTCTCATTACGCAAATTGATTGTCTCCTTTTGCGGAAATATTGACCTATTTGCTGTTTCACGTAACAAAAAAAAATAATCACTGTATCCTGTGGATAGTAGGAATTTTAAAAATAATTGAAAGTTCATAATTCACTCTGGATTATTCCTGCTTCGGTGATTAGCTTATTTTCCTTTACTAATTCAATTATAAGTTGATAACAGGCCTAGATTTATACCCCGAAAGGTACAGAAAAATTGATAAGACACCTAGAATAGACAATATCCCACCAGGATTCTAAATTAAGATACAGAAATGGCTGTAGATATACTATATCCAGCAATAGTAAAATTATGGAAACGAATATAGTCTATGTACGAGTATCTTCAATACAAGTGAAAGAAAAGCCTACTAATCAAGATATTAAAGGAGTAAGATATAATGTAATGCTCTCAATCCTAACTGAAATGCTACTCAGACAATATCAAATAGAATCAAAAATGAACTTGACAAACATCTACTAAGGAAACCAGCAAAATTTCCTAATAATAGAATATGTGCCATCTACTTCACATTATAATAGAACTTTGAAAATAACAAATCTGATCAAACAGACTTATGAGATTACAGGTACCAAGTGAGAACGAGAACATATCAATGTAGATGACAAGGCTGCATCCAGTCAGTATTTTTTAATAAGGTAATGAAACGAGTTATACAATAGGAAGAAAAGGAGTCTTATAGAATGTTTCACCATCGACGGTACCTACTTTATATTGGAACAAAATCAGCAACAACTCAGCAATGTGAAAGAAAAAAGAAAAACTTTCGTTCTGAAAATAAGCTGTTAAAAACAAAATCACCAACAATACTAGGAAACTTCATCTGAATTATATCCATCAACATAGGAGTCTGTAAAAATCCAACTATCTTCATTTTTTTCGTCGTTTCTCTCTTGTTAGAAAGGAGGATCACAGCCCGAGGCCTTTACTGTCAGGTTTATTACTTCTTACCATTATTGTCTTTACCTTTACCTTATCACCATACTGGTAATCTTCCTCTCGGTCTAGAAGCTTCTACTCTTTCCTGATCGCTCCAACTTATCGCTTTGGTTCTCTTTTCTTCTCTGCAGGTGGCCACAATATTGAAGAATATATTGCAATAGTCGTTGGGGCTCTTTATTTCTCGACAAACTGATTCACTGCCCTTTCTTACTGTCTAAGTAATTCGAAGGACTGTTCTCCAGCATCATTGCTCAAACACGTCTATTTCCCCTGGTGTCGTATCCCCATAGACCATGTTTTCCCCCATCGAATATGACCGGAAATACCAACGATTTGACGATTTATGGGTGCTCAACTTTATTTTCACACTTACGATTGGTTCCTTGAGACTTTTAGAAGCAACGCGACAGCAAAACCCTAAAAATGTCTAAGTATATCTCAGATATTTATCAACAAATATCTTAGAAAAATATTAGAAATTGTTTGACATAACACCATATTAAATGAAGAGCTATGGCAGCCAGTAGAGGAAAAGTTCATAAACTAGGTGAATTGGGCACACCCATAGAAAACATACCGCAGGCCCTGAACAACAAACATTCAATTGTAATTCTCAGGCTGAACACAAGAAAGGAAAGCAGAAAAGATAGAAAAAACGATAAAAGAAGAAATACGAGCAGTCCGTAAATCGTGAACTAAAATCATGACATTAGCCAAAAGCATAGTCCGGTGGCACTACTTCGTGGAAATCCTATGCTTCTGAAAGAGTAACATGGAAGTGATGAAAAAAATATTTGTCTTAACTTGTTTCTTCCTTTATGACGTTTTTCCCTCACGAATTCGTCGTCTTGAGCCTCTACAATTGGCGATTGTTCCAATATCTCCCTTCGAAATGCTTGTCTTGGATGACATGTTCTATATGAGTTTTGCATTCAAAAGGTGGTCTTTTGAAGACATTTTCTGAAGAAATCAGTTCTACCGTTCTTTGTCTGGTTCCTTATTTTTCTTGTCATTGGCCATACCTCTTCACCATATAGCACAATGCTTGCACGATGCGATTAAATATGTGTCTCCGGCTGCGCGATCAATGGGGGCGTACCTCAGAGGTTCCAATTGCCGGCCCGACCTCCGGCGAAAGAACGAGTGTTGTGGGGTTTGGATTAGCAACCCTCCACACGAAAAACAAATAAGAAGCAGAATACAAACTCCGAAAAGGGAAATATTCCCCGATTGAATTTCCACACTTCCCAAGTATCGCACCAAACGTCTATTCTACCTTTAAAAAAAGCCATAAATACCTCTCGCTTTTCCCTTTCATTGTGCCACTCATCAAAGTCTGGTTCTTCACCTGTAACTGAATAGTTAGGTAACTAACAAAAATCTAGCATGAGCTACATTACCAAAAAGGCATTGAGGGATTGGTTCGGGCTCGAACCTGCCATCAGCATAGTTGCAGGTATAGAAATCTGATGGTGGAAACTCGAAATCCATCTCTTCGGGGCACGATACGGCACAGACATACGAGTAATTTTCTTCCGAACAGTTGGAAATGCCATTAAATTTGAACTTGTGAGAACTGCAGGTAGCTGAACCTTGAAAGATGAATGGTGAAACTAGCGTAAAAAATATGTCTATACTTACTGAATTGACACTGTGGGCCTTTAAACTCTTGGCTGCATCGGCAAGTGTTGATGTTTGTTAAGCAAATGCCACCGTTCTGGCAGGGCGGGTTGCACAAAGCTGCAAAAGTAAACATGAATTTGATCTTTAATACAATCTGTTTTTAAAAATTGAAGCTTAATGATAGATGCCAATTTATATAGCTTTGTTTCGTTATTTTTGAAGAGAGGCGTTTATTTTAGCAGTTCTCTTGTAACGAACTAATTGTATACGCAATTTTTTCTTCAAATTGAACTATACAAACTAAAAATAGTTTATTACATTTTATCCAAATTGTTTGAAATACTAACCACATGCTGGTATGTTGATTGATATTCACAAAACATAGGTATAATTGATTACATTAGACTACAAAGACGATGAAGTAAAACAATGTTTCGAGGAAACATTTAAGAACATAATAGCAAAATAGAATAGGTAACAAGAAACGTACAAATAAGAAGAAAATGCAGTCTCCATCACAAAACGAATAATAATGGATAAACGTTGATAACTTCCGGCAGCAAAATGAAAAATGATTATCAAAAAAATATTGAAATGCTGAAATATACATAAAGAAATTTGGAGAAATTCTGGCAGGCTGAATTAAATTGATTATCTACTAAGAGAAAAATATATGCCAATAGCATACCAAAAGCAAGAGGAATGAGCTCATATTGACCGTAATCATAGTGAAAGCAAAAACTGAACAACAATTTCAAAGAAGCAGAAGTAAAATAAGTGGGCAATAAAAAGTTTAAAAGTGTGGAAACAAAAACACATACTACAAAGCACAAATAGGAACGGAAAGGAAAAAGAAGACAATTTTTATAGAAAAGATAATATACACCAATGCTTAAATAAGTAGAAGAAAATTAAATAAAGGATAACAATTGGTTTGATTTGGACACGTACTCGTACTAGAAGAAAATGAGCTAGACTAGAAATGCTAAAGAGACAAAATTTGGAAATACAAGAATGTTTAGGGAAGTAAGAGAAAAGGTAAACTCAATCTAAAAAAAGATAATGTGCACAGAAAAAGATGCAAGAAACAGAGCAATGCCATAGCAGAAATAAAGTAAAAATATTTTATTTAAAAATTAGACTCGGAAAGAATATTATCAAACTAAACTGCCAACCTTTAGAAATAATCAAAGGCGAAACACGAAGAAGAAAAGGCGAGGAAACTTCTTGACAAAAACAAAGCAACACACAAGTGAGGAGAGTATAAAGAAACTCTAACAGACAGAAATAAGAAATTGAGAAAGGCTCAGAAGTACACCTGAAGAAACTGCTGCGTCGAACTGGTTTACATGCTAGCTGCAACACAACTCTCTTTCAAAAAGCCACTCAAACGAAATATGCTTCTTGGTTAAAACAAATGGAAAACACAAAACACCAGAAGAAAACAATGACTCTCCTGTTGGAAACGCATTTTCCCGGGTTACCAGATATTAGTAAAGTAAGTGTGAAAACCTCTAGATTCGCCAACCAGAACCAATAAATAAACCTAAAATACTTCCACAACAGACAATACAATAGGCAATCAAATCATGTAAACCATTCAAATGCCCTGAAGCAGATGGTATCTTTCGAGCGCCGTTCCTACCAAGTAGAAGTAGGAATACTAACACCTTCATTAACAAAAATATTTAATGCAAGTTTTGTCATAGGTTACATACCAAAAGCTGGTGAGAAGCAAAGGTAATCTTCATCCCAAAGGCGAGCAGATTTCTTAGTCTAACCTCTTTCCTCTTCAAACCAATGGAAAAGTAGTGAACAATCATATAAAATATGGTGCACTAAAATCTGATCCAAACAATTCGCCTACCAACCTGAAACATCTACCGTTGATTCTTGGTATTGCTTAACAAACAACGTTGAAAAGGACATCGGCGATGACGAAACTTCTCTTTGTATATTTGGGGGAAATCCATGGAAAATTCGATAACACGACCCATGAATATATACAAAATGTAAAGCATTGCATTAAGGCACTTACAATTGGTTGAACAAATCTATTTTAGAAAATAAAATGATAACCACAACCAAAGAAACTGACAAGCTGACAGTGACAACCATTAAATGCTACCCCAAGAAAGGATATTGTATTCTGTAGTCATTGGTAGTTGATGATATCGTACAATCAATAAGTGCTAAGGGAAACCGGCTTCAATGTCCAATCTTGCGTACTTGTCCTGGTGGTAAAAATCAGGAACAAATTTGAAAAAGATATCCGGGTCTGCTCACATCCACACAAAACAATGATACAAATAGAAAAGGATAAAAGTCAAACTATCTCAGTGGACACCTGAAAATTCCCAGAGAAATGAAAAATGAGCCTTAGTACAACATCGTCAAAGACTAAATCGATACAAAATTTAAATTTGTGAGGAAATTCACGGTAATCCTCCCAAGAAGACCTAAGTGGCAACCAAACTGCCCACAAACCGATGACAATAGTCTAGTATACGGATTGTTCAAAAACCAGAAAACAATTTAAAGAAGGCCTACACAGTCTTGATCGAATGACCCCAAATACATTGGGAAAGATGCTTACAATTTTCCAAGCTGAATTAGAGACTATTCAATCCTGTATAGAGGTAAACATAGGGGAAAACTACCTTAATGACACTATCCCCAATTAATCAGATAGTAAAACGGCCCTTAAAGCCCTGAACACTGACAATATACGTGCACAATCAAAAATTGCTACAGAAGCGCTGGTAAAACCGCATATTGAACAAAGTTATACTAAAATGGGTTTTCAGGGTACTATACATAGGAATAACAAGCAATGAACTAGCAGATGAACTTGTTAGGAGTTTCAATACTCCGTTTGTAGAACTTTAAATCCTTTCATGGGTCCCGATCAATTCATGCAAATGCTTGAATAACTGTTGACTGAACAAACAAAAACTGAAATATTGAGAATAAGTGCCTAAGCTAAAACTCACAAAGCAATTTCTTGAAGTAAGTTCACAACACAAAGCTTATCTAGCATTATATCTTGGCAGAAATGAGCTAAGAATTCATATATACAGGATTATTTACCAAACACTGCAGAGTAGGGTACCACCTAAAGAAAATCGTAGTTGTCTTCAAGACTGAAGACCCCACGCAAATAACTCTAACTATAAGACATATGACAGAATCGACTTTAAATATAATGGAGAAAATAATAAATAGGATGAAGTAGAATAAAAGCCAAGGTGCATGCATTTCCAGTTCCAATGAAGATAATCCATCACTAACGGTGACATTTTCAGAGGTCTTAATCATTGCTTAACCTATACGAATAAAAAAGGCTTAAAAAACATAGAATAACATGCGGTTCAGGCTTAGAAACAAATCAATAAAAGTCTAACTACAAGATAATGAGAAAAAACAGCATCAAACATAGAGTTTAGAAGTGTTGTGCTAGCAACCAAACAAGGAATTTCTATTTGACAATACAGTGTAGTTTCACTGGGGATAAAAATCACGGCTGAGTGCGACCACAGCGCATACTAGACAAATGAATTGCAGCTGGTTTGAGACAAATAAAAGCGTCTTGAAAACTATTGAATGACAAATACTGATCGAGATCAACAAGTGGTGTGAGTGATATTCCCGAATAAAGTATTTGTACTGACTCAAAAAGACCCAAAGCAGATATGGTAAAGAAAAATACGACGAAGAATTTCTGGTGGAATAAAGAACAGAAAATGTGACAAACGAGAAAAATTGCAAAATTACTATTTTTAATCACCCCCCACCACTCGTAAAAGTTGCATTTATCATTGGCGAAATTACTTCAATTTTATAATCCAAATATTCCTTGTAGCAACTTCCGTTCTTTTTTATTATTATAAAAAGGTGACCAGTTATAATTAACAAGAAATACGAGAAAATAAAATGGAACATAGAGGAGTTAAAAAAGAAAATGAAAAGATCTTGGACAGAATAATGATAATAGCGAATATTGAAAGCAACCAATGAAAAACAACACACCAAGGTGATATTAGGAGAGGAAAAAAATAACACTGGAAGAGTACATACAAGAAAATTCAGAAATAGAAGAACACTTAATTGAGACTTTTATCGAAGAGTGTTATGAAGTAATACAGATCCTAAAAAATAATAAAGCAGCAGCAGCAGCAGGACTAGACGACATATGCAATGAAATAATAAAGAATCGACGGAATGAACTCATAGAAGGAACGCATGCGTGAATCTTACAAATGTAGAAAAAAAGAAAAAATGATTAAGAGTGGAGGCCTAAACCGATAATGACACGTTATACATAAATATATGACGTTGATGCCAGTTAACGTCACTCAGCCTATCGTATCTCAATACCGACCCTTACCTCCAAGCGGTAAGCCCTGGAAAACGTGACTAGCCTCACCAGAGATCGGGTATCCAACCCTGATTAAGGAGGTCAGACTAAATGAAGTCGGGGGCAATAGTCTGTCATGTATGTCCTGTAATAGACTTTAAAATTAAATAGCTCACTACAACGAACAGAGAAGCCGGTACAACAATTGGTTAAAGGCACAGAAAACAAGTAAACGATTGCGAATAGGCACGTGGAACGTCCAAGGTCTCTCCACCAAAGAACACGAGCTAGTAACTGAACTCAACCATCACAACACACAAATATGTAAGTACAATTACAGAAACAAAAAAGGAATAAGGGGATAACATATCTAGGTAATTACATACCTGTGTGTAGTGGAGTTAAAGCTGGTGTGGGAATAATGTTACAGTAGAATTTAGAAAATACAATTCTCGAATATCTCTATATATCCGAAAGAATTCTGCACGTCAAAGTTACGATACATGGAAGAAAGATCAATATAAGCGATGCGTATTCATCCAAAGAATGAAAACCAAAGCAAGGCCTAGAAGAATTTTGCTCCCTATGAGAGGATACGCTCACGAAAATTAAGCAGACCTAATACGTAATCATAGCAGGAGATGCGAAAAGATTGGATACTTACCGATACTAGCACCCTCCCAGAATTTCAATAAAAGTGTCGGGAATAAAAATGGAGTAAAGTTACTAGAATGCCTTTCTTTGATCATAAATTCCAGTATAAATACACTTTTTCATCGAAATAGACTGGCTGATGAAGAAATTCGCAAACTGTCTAGAATAGCAGATGTAGCAATGAGAATATATAGACTGAGATGGAACTGGACGGGGAATATTGCACGAATGGAAGGTTGGATTCGTCGACTGATAGAGTGGCGCTTAGGGCGAGAGAAGAAATAGAAGTTATCCTCAAACCAGATGATCGAAAAACAAAACGATTAAGAACCGACTGGATGAATAATTCACAGAATAGAGAAAGGTAGGCTTATCTAAGTGCGGCTTATGTCCAACTAGAGACCCTGTATAAAATGCAATATAATCTTAATATACAGGGTCTCTATGTCCGATAGCGGACCACGTAGCTGATGATGATGATGAAATATACTTTTGAAAACACACTAGGTCACAGATCCATAATTATTGACTATTTAATCTAACGGATAGGTTCAACCACAAAACAGAGAAGACGTAACAATGTTAAATTCAACATACATAAACAGCGATCATAAATTACTATTAGGAAAGCTTAAGTTGCACATAAAAGATAATCAAACGTCAACACATCAAAACAGTGATGAAAATCAGAAAAAACCGACAAAATTCGATTTATTTCTAAAAAAGTATTAAAGATTTACGCATGGTTTATAGAAAAAAATAGAGAAATATGAAAGAAAGAAGCATATACAAATTATCTACACCAGAAAAATATGAATCTAAGAACAAAGTCAGACAAGCCAAACAAAAATACTGGACACGTTTTTCAAGTGGGCTAGTATTATAGGAACTGAAGAAGGATAAAGTCAAGAAATACAAATTAATAAAGGCATGAGGTAAGAAGGTTCTCTGAGCATGTCACTGTTCAATATAATAGTCTTGAACTAAATAATAGAAAATACAAAATTAGCAAGAACTAAAGGCTTAACTTTAAACAATAACAAACTAATATAAATGACATGCTGTGTAGACGACAACGTACTAATAACTGAAATGAAAGACGACCTGTTATTTCAACTTACTAGAGCCTCAAAAGAATTAAACACGAAGGTAGCAAGGAGTAAAAGAAAAGGCGGTCCAAGAAGATGTAAACTAGTTGTCAATAATGCAAACATCTAACAGGTCCTTCCTTTTAATTATTTGGGAACTTAAATAAACAGCTCAAATATATTATTGCACAAAAAACAATAAACAATTGTAAAAGCAAAAATTGGATTTGAAGGCACCCGTAATAATTTTTATATTATTATTGTGATTATTGGCGCCAATAGTTTTGGTTATTATTGTATTTGGAATTATTTTTGGTTATGAGTTCAAAATTCAGTATCTACAAGTCACTCATAAGTTCAATTATCACTTATGCTACTGAAGCGCAAGCAGAAACGACACAGACACCGCCGAAATGAAATGATGTGGAAGGCCATAAGAGACAGAATACGAAACGAAGATATAGGGAATCGGTGTAATATCCGAAAAGTCAGTCAGTGAATAAAAACTAGAATAAATGCATGGAAATATCAAATCGAATGCAGGACATGATCGTTAAAAAATGAAAGGATTGGAAACTCAACACCAGAAGACCCATTACACGATCAAGGAGAAGGTGGAAGACTCGCTGTAAACATTACAAGTTTGTAAGCTAACAGGCAAAATGCCTAAAACTAAAAGGAAGAATAAAAGGAACTAGACTGAAGATACGGGCAAATAGTGTCGATACAGAAGAAAAGGGACCCAATGATATATATCTGAGAACTATAGAGCACTGTTAAACAACTGTGATTTTGAGAAGATAAAAAGTATATAGGTACTGAAATAGAGACAGGAGACCATCAAAATGAATTTAGGCAATAGAACTCAACAACAGAGACGTGTTATGCACAGGATATTGAAATACAAATACTATTTATACATTTCAAACAAGCTTTTGATAGTTTTAACAGAAAGGCGACATTCAAGAACAAACAAAAATAGAAATACAAGATAAAGTGATAAGACTAATCGAAATAGCGATGGACGAGTTAAAAGCAACAATACTGACTGAGACAGGAGAATTCAATGAGGCTGAAATTAATAAAGTGGTGAGGCAAGGAGATGGTGTATCGGCAACAATATTTAATATAGCAATTGCATAACTAACCGAGAGAAAGTACTACAATACAAAGATCCATACAAATAGTAGCATATGTGGACCAGTTAGTAATAATACACAATAGGAAAGTACAGTTCACATGATAAAAGCAACAATAATAGAGAACAGCTAGTTAATTTTGCGACAGCTAAAGGACTAGTAATTGCAAGTTTATGTTTCCCCCACAAAGCAATACAACAAATATCATGGATATCACCAGCTGAGAATACTAAAAATCAAATTAGCTGTTAAAGTTTTGCATATGGTACGTAATTAAGATCATTATCTGGTAAATTTGAAGCTCAAAGAAAGATTGTATAATGCAAAAAACCTATAAAAAAAATAGTTAAGAGATAGCAAGTGGATACATTTAATGATGAACGACTCGCGCGTAATTTCTCAAGAGTTACGGCCGAAAAACTAACAAGCCCAGTTATTCAGGAGGAAGAAACGGTAGAAAAACAGATAAAATAAAATAAATCATACTAATAGAAATAATTAGTAGAAACAAGAAGAAGCAAAACAATTGGTTTGATAGGAGTGTAAGGTTGCATTAGAAAAACAAACAACTAAGTTCTAAATACACCAACCAAAGGAGGAGAATAAAAATATAAAAAGGAAAGGAGGGAAGCAAAACCAGTTTGTAGGAGAAAGAAACGAGCATACAATGAGTATATGTTAAACAACGAAACTATCAAAGAAGTGAGCAAGTCATAGAATGCTACCAAGTTATAAATAAGATCAAAGAAGGCTACCAAGCAAGAATTACTGTAATGAAAGAGAAGACAGAAAACTTGTTTGTACGAGGATAGATATTACGTCGAAATTGAAGTCTACAAGAACCAAGCAATTAACTCGAAGAACAAGAGGTAATAGCAATGATGAAGGTGATGATCTATTAGTGGAAAACCAACACTAAAACAACCAATCAATGCAATAACACACAATAACAACAAAACACTCGAGCCAGATACGATACCAGCTGAAAGTAGGAGGAAAGACGTTGCACAAGAAGTTACAAAACTAATTTAAAAAAATTGGAAAGAAGAGAACACCATATGAATGGAAGATTAGTACAATGTGCCCCATATATAAAAATCTGGTGTGATACACTTACACAATTTTCTATAATTAGCCAAAAATTTGATTTTTAATATTTAAGCATTTGTCAAAATTTTTCAAAAATTACAAATTAGTTGAAGAGCAGTTTTATCCTAAAATATTAAGCTGAATTCAAAAATATAATAATATACCGGGTGTTCTATTCAAAATAGGAGTTTATAAAAAAATAGAAAAAACACAAAAGAAATCCATTTTAGAAGTATTCAAATGGAAAATCGCCTACTCACATAAATACAGATTAAAAATGTAAAGTTTGGAAAAAATCGTTAAAACCGTTTTTGAAAAAATCGAAAAAACTGAAAAATCGTAAAAGTAAACACCTACTTCCAGTTATGCTATTTTCTTCAAAAGCTTGCTGTCGCATCTAGCTAGTACCCAAAACTTCTATATGAAGTTTCAACGTCATACCTCTTTTCGTTTTTGAGATATTCTGTTCACAGACAGACTGACAGACTGACAGACACACAAGCAGACCAATGAAAAAATCAGGGGACTCTAAAACGTGAAAACGTGTTGAAAACCCAATTTCGAATTTTTGGGGTGAATCCAATAGGTACTTCCTTTATCGTAAAAGGAAAGTAAAAATATGATACACTTCTTCCTCTTCTTCCTCTTAATATAAGCTGAGAGCCTGTAACTTCCACACAATGAGTGTGGTTTTATAAGCCATCTTAAGCTGCGGCCGGGGTAGGTGGAATGCCCTCATAGGGGTCACCGTGTTCGTATGATGGCGGAGAACGTTCGATATTACCAATGTCCGCGTGTGGGGCTCGAACGCACTACCCGCCGACTGCTGCGCAAGCACTTTACCAGCCGGCCACTCTAAACTTGAATTCAGTCATTACAAAGGAATAAACATAATTAATGTGGCATAAAAGATACTGACAACATTAATACATACAAGATTAGAACCTACGACAACACAATAAGCCAAAACCAAACAGCATTCTTAAAATAAATATTAGAGAAAATGTAGGAATTCAATATCGACACCTATCATAAATTTGTAGATTTCCAACAAGTGTATGATACTCCTAGCGTAATATGTTTTTCGGACTTTTTCCACTGTCTAGGGTGTAAATCACACAACGTTTCGGGAGTTTTGATCTACTCCCGTCTTCAGGTGTTCTTGGTTAGTCCTGAGAAGGACTGATATTATACGTCCGAAAAACATATCATAATAGACCACTGCCAAAAAATGACATTCAGAGAACAACTCCTAGCATAAGTAGGACGGCGTTGTATAAAACACTCAAAGAATTTATAATCCCAAAACATGATAAAAATGCATGCTAGAGGAAACGTACATTTAGATTAAAATAAGACAACACAATTGGAGGAACCAAGAAGAGGTTTGAGACAAAAAGATAGCCTGTTGCCATTATTGTTTAATCTAGCCCTATATAAATAATCCGCAGTGTAGACATAGGCCCAAATAGTACAATCTACGATAAATATACGAATGATATTAAAATTATGGGAAGATCAATATTAAGCGCAAGAGAGATGTTTAAGTAGCTAAATCAACAAGGACGGAAAATAGCGAGTGCTAGTGATTAATGCACATAAAACTAACATTATGACAGTGACTAAAAATCAATCTAGAGTAAGACAGAACCTATCAATCGAATACTATAACCTAGAAGTAATTAAGAATCTGAAATATCTGGGAGTTAAAATAACAAACCACAACAATGAGATGAAAGAGATCAAATCCAGAATAATAAAGCGAATCAAGTCTTCTTGGGAGAAGAGAAGACAGTTTAGGCATTTCTGAAAGAAAACTTCTAATTTACGAACCAACCAAAGACGGAGGCATATGGAAAAAAACATGGAACCTTGAATTATATAAAGAGTTCGAGGAAGCTGATATAATGACCTATATAGAAATAGGAAGACTAAAAGGTGGGCCGGTCAAGTGGGACATAAAAATGATAAAAGTCATTGGCAGACCGGTGAATAGACAAAACCCAGAAGGAAGAAGAAGCCGACGACGAAAAAAATGGAGGGATGAAATGAACGAAAATGCCAAAACCATCCTACGAATAAACAACTGGAAGAAACGGGCCGAGGGCATGAACAAGTGGCAAAACGGATTAGGGGAGACCAAGATCCGATATGAACTGTAGCGCCGCTGCGTTAAGTAAGTAAGGACAAAAAAGGGGTCTGAAGATTAATAAAAAAAAATACATGAGAGTAAGCAAAAGAAACAGAAACGAGAACATAAGAAAGATGAAGATAGAAAAGTACAAATTTGAAGAAGTGCAAAATTTCAAATACATAAACACGATAATAAACAACAGACACGACCAAGGAATTATTTCCTTATCTTATGATCACTCAGCGGATGCAAAAACACAAAAATAAGAATTATATAAAGCAGTCAAAAAACCGACAGTAATCTACGCAACTGAAACAATGTGCTCCATGAACATCAAGGAAAATAAGAGAGTTAGAATATAAAATCCTGATAAATCACAAAATAAGAAAAGTGTTAAACTGCAAAGATATAATTCAGAAAATAAATCGCTAAGAATGAGTTACTATGGACATTAGGGTTGCCAACTTTCGAATATAAAATCAAAGGACAAGCCAGCGCTGCAGGCAATTCGCCGAAGGCGCAAATTTTTTTGGGTGTCACACCAATAAACCTATTTTTGGTCTATCAAAAATTTTTTTGGTGCATTTGCCAAAATGATACTAATATAAGATATAGAAAAATGTATTCTATTTTTAATATAATAATATGCATATAAGTAGATATAAAATCATATTAAAAAAGCGAGTATTTATATATTAAATTAAAAGCATAAACTTATATCTGTCCTGTTTAACAAACACAATAAAACAAATAAAAAACTAAAACATAAACCAAAGAGTTATTCTAGTCGAGTGCATACTTAAAAATAGAAACATGATTTGATTTATAATTATTATTAGAATACGTCACACATTAGTATAAGTTAGTATGTAGATGCAAAACAGGTTACAAAACAAAAATAAAAACAATTTTTTGGACCCGTGAACTTTTTTAAATTTATATTTTTCCTGTTTTTTGGCATTACCAAGTAAAACTGAAAAAAAAATATAAAAAATTCACCCCACTTCAAATTTACCACACTGAAAACTCTTTCAGGAAATGTTGATGAGGCAGGAATGCTCATAAAGAAATGAAACTATTTTAAATAAATTTCTTCGACCGGAGTCAAATTTTTGGAAAATAAAATACCATTTGTCACTTGAAATATATTTCGGGTAGTTTTCATTCTTTACAATGACATCAAAATTATTTTTTAATGAAACTATTTCCTCAACCAATAAGTCCATATTTAGTTTTTTTTTTTTTTTTGCAAATTGAGACTTTCAATTATTTGAACCAAATCATTAAATGCTGGACATTTATTTTCTTATAATGATAAACAGGATATAAGAAAGAACCAATCATTATCAAACTTAAACCATTTCTTTAAGTAATTTACTGAAACGTCTAGGAAATTTAGTCATTTTTACTTCCTTTTACAATAAAGGAAGTATTGGATTCACCCCAAAAATTCGAAATTGAGTTTTCAACAGATCTTCACGTTTTAGAGTCCCCTGATCCCAAAAAACATATTTTTTTTCATTGGTCTGTGTGACTGTCTGTCTGTCTGTCTGTCTGTGAACAGAATGTCTCAAAAACGAAAAGAGGTATGGCGTTGCAACTTCATATATACGTTTTGTGTACTATGTAGATGCGACAGCAAGCTTTTGAAGAAAATCGCATAACCCGCAGTAGGTGTTTACTCTTGTCATTTTTCAGTTTTTTTCGATTTTTTCAAAAACGGCTCTAACGATTTTTTTCAAACTTCTCATTTTTATTACATTTTTAATGTGTATTGATGTGAGATAGGTGATTTTCCAGTTGAATACTTCTAAACTGGGTTTCTTTTGTTTTTTTTTCTATTTTTTTTATTAACTCCTATTTTAAATAGAACACCCGGTATATTATTACATTTTTGAATTCAGCTTAAAATTCTAGAGAAAATTTGTCTCTTCACCTAACACTCTATTTTGCACCGTTTTTGTAGAATTTGTAATTTTTTAAAATTTTTGACAAATGCTTAAAGATTTAAAATCAAATTTTTGGCTAATTATAAGATCACTGTAAAAGGAAGTGTGCGTGTATCACACCAGATTTTTTTTAAATTTTCTCTGTCTGTTTCGGATAAATTTTGACTTTTAGTACTTTACAAGTTTCATAACCACAAAATATACGTTCTCTTTTCAGTTAATTGATTTTTAACCCTTGCCAACCCTAAACAGTAAAAGTTTTGGCATTTCCAAATGTTTTACTCTTTATAAACGTAGAATGAAAGGAATAATACATTTAAGCGTTAATTGGAACATGTTTTTATTTTGAATATTAGTTTTTTAAGGTACTGATAAATTGTTTGGCGTTAAAGGACATTTACAGTCCTTTGACACTTTATTAAAGGACAAAGAACTTTATTTTGAAATAAAGGACTGTCCTTTGAAATAAAGGACGGTTGGCAACCCTAATGGACATATGACAGAAAAGAAGGAGAAACTAGAAAAGGAAAGAGACCAAGATAAAAAGCGAAAAAAAGATGGAGGGATCAAGTCGTTGAGCATATAGGATATATGGGAATTTCAGAATGAAGAATAGTTAAAAAAGACGAAAACACACAATAGCCTTTAGAAGTTAAGACAGAGAGGAAGAAGTGAAGTGCTTCCACAGGAACAATCTACAGCCTTCTATACATGTATATTTTTCTTGTAGCAACTTTGAGCACTTTTTTTATAATTATATTATTGTGACCAGCTATAATTTAGGCCACAACAGCTTAAATAAAACTCGCACTTGCATTTCAGATCCCGATTAATCAGAATAATTAATATAAACAGGAAGAGATAATGCTCTGAAACTTCCGAGCGTAGGCGCCCGCTAAGCACCTTTATCAGTGCATTATCATTTTGAACTAATTAAAATGCGATTTCCCAGGCGACAGTTTCTAAGCACAATGCGAATTTATTTGAGATTTCTCAAGTACTTGCAGGATTTTTTACTGGAACCACATCGCCGTGGTCAAGTGCTTTTTAATTATACAACGGGCTGATAAGCAGTCTATGATTAGAACTGAGGTTTACCACATCGATAATAGAGTGGTTGAATTAACTGCAGAACTATGAAATGTACAGGAATATTAAATGCATTATTTCGAATTATTTTTGTAAAATAATTGTCATTTGCATTAATTCCCTTCATTGACATTTATGGAGCTTTCAAACGGTTTGCATTTTCTACCCCTTCATGCTAAAGCATTACTACCAATTAAAGAGCTTTACTGGTATACAAATAATACAAAAAATATATATATATAATGAAATAATTAAGTCGTTTTACTTACCTCCATCGAATTCTGTTGATGGCACTCTAGCTAGGCCCATGCTAAAAAATAAGATTTTAATAATATACAATAGTGGGAGACACAAATGAAAGTAAAATAAATAATAAAACAAAATGGTTGCCACTGGAGTAAACGAATGATCTATTGGTGTAGCGCAGCTAAACCATGCATTGCGTACATATTTTCTCAAAACAAGTTGCGACTGCTCATCTTTCCACACAAAATCTTCTTACAAAAATACGAGAAAGCGTTTTTATATTCTCAGACTGGGCAGTTTTCAATTTTGATCAATAAAATACCGAACAGTCATAAAATTGATTAAAAAACAAAGAAAAACTTCAAAAATTATGCTGGAAGAAATGTTGGCTGTGTGTGGGAATGATTGTTCTTCCAAAGTGGTCAAAAATTATTTAAATGTGTCGCCCTATTCAGCTGGAAGACTTCAGATATCTTTGAAAAACTCAACTGTTTGGTACTAAATATACTTATAAGATTGAAGAACGGGCAGCCACATTATTAGAAGATCAAGAACCACCGTTTTTATAATTGTACCATATGAATACCTTGATATGACAAAGGTTAGTGCAAAATGGTCCCACAAATGCTTTCGTCATTCAATTTTCTAGTAAAGACGCTTTATGCAGAAACATTAGATGTTATTATTAACACCGAATTGTCACTGGAGATGAAACTATATTCCTTTATTAAGATCATGAAGCGAAACCAGACTAACAAGAGTCGAGACAGTGCCACGCCAAAGTCTTCAGCCCTCCCAAGATATTTAAAGTCACCCTTTCTGCAGGAAAAATAATGGCAATAACTTTAGGAACTGTCAGCTCGTTTGAAAAGAGATAATAAAAAGTAACAGGAAGATATTGCGTAGATTTATTGCATCATCTCAGAGATTCTAATACGACGATGCCTGAACGCATAAGTCACGACTTGCAAAAGCTGCTATTACTGATTACGGATTCGAAGAAATAGAAGAAATGTTTGTTCGAAAATCAGGAACAATGACGAATTTATGTCAGCTAGTGACGGCCATTTTAAGACGAAACCAAATTAATATGTTTACAATAGATTAAAGCTCTTATTGCAATACTGTATAATCTACAGGGTGGTCCACTTTTTTGTAGCAGGACTTTAATAGTAGGCATAAAAACTGATGTCAAGGCGAAAATTTCATATGAACATAGGCCCTGAAACTCTTCGTTTTAAAGATACAGGGCGTACAAGTTTTCAAAAAAAAATTTTTTTGTACAGTATCACAACCAGCTGAGACAATTAAACTAAATTTGGTGTGCAACTCTATCCTAAATGCTACTACATTCCGTGACAATATCAAGGCCCTCGATCGATCATTGGCGGAGATGTGGGGTTTCGCGACCAATAAATTTGAAAATTCACTAGTACGACCCTGTTAAAAATTGAAATTGTTTCTTTTTTCAAAAAAAGCGTTTAATTCTCTACAAAAAATGTCTCTTCACATTTTCCCATATCTCCCACGGTTACGTTGCAATTTTCAATAGTTTGGTCAAATTCCTGTTTTTTAATTCAAAATAAACTCGAACTAGTTTTGGGGTAGAATATTCTAATTAAATAAGTTACATTCCTTGTTACTTATTACTGGACACTGAAAATAAGGTTTTTTTATTTCTTCTTCCATTATTAGCATAAGTACGAAAAACGGCTAGCAATTCCTTATTTTGTAAAGAAAAGTGTGTCATGAAAAACAAAATCACCCTGTATCTTTAAAGCGAAGAGTTTCAGGGCCTATGTTCATATGAACTTTTCGCATTGAAATAAGTTTTTCTGTCTACTATTAGTCCTGCTACAAAAAAGTGGACCACCCTGTACATATTCAAAAACAAGAGAACTACTCCTATATTGATAAATACCTTTTTGTTACTGCTCTGGTCTTTTGCGTTCAACCCCAGTCCGGAAATATGAAAACGATTCCTCGTATTAAAGATCATAAACACAGTGATTTTTATACTTCTTTAGAAAAAAAATATAAAGGGCTTCAATTTTTTCGAGATTCAAAACGAACATTAAAAATCTGTAAAAGGCTTTACTCAGAACTTCCCTCTCAGGTGAATATTGTGAAGCTAAATAATGTTTAAAATCAAAGGAAATTAGGTGTAAATGTTTTCACGTTCCAAATAATACGGAAACAATAAAAGAATACCCTTGAATGCGAATTACATCAATTTTCAAATAAAAAATCCGTTAACGAAGGGATTTGAACCGCGACGCTTGCGACTGCAAACAAATCGTTGACCAATTTCTCGCAAGCCTACGGATTCCTTTTCATATCGTTGCGTTTCAGCTACCTTAACCTTCACGCCGGGCACATCTTAAGTTTCATGCCGAAACGAGGTTCGTTTCAACCAAATCAGGCAATGGAAAGTTAATTATATTTTTTACAACAATAAATCAATGCAGATAATTCTGTCACTAAAAATTTCTTCATTACTTTTTAAACATATCATACGCAGGATGTATATATTTATTTGCGATCGTTTTTACAATATACGTCGATGCTGATATTTATGCAACACGCTTTGTTTAAATAATTTCTGTAGCATTTGTTAAAAATAATTTTGTGATTAATTTGATATCATCTAAATCTAGAAAAATACGATTTCCACTAGTTTAAGAATCATTGAAAAATATTTAAAAGTATGCCTGTAAATGCGAGGTACGTATAAAATTTATCACTTTTTAGTAATAAAGAAATTTCGGAAAATATTTTTTCCTGGGTTTTTGCAATCTCAAAAAGAATGGAGACCTACACATTTATATCCGCTAGGTAATTGCGATAGTGTACATTTTTTGAAAAGTATATCTTCGAATGCACATCCTATGATTGAATTTACGGTCTCGCCCAAATATGCGTTTTCCGTCTATTTGAACGTTTGGCATTTACGAATTTATGCGGCTCGCGGCCTAAAATGGTTAACATAACGCCATTATTTTTTACACATTTTTAACTTGTAGAACATTTATTTTGTATCTGTTAGGTCCAATTTTGTCAAGGATAAAGCCTACGCTATGTACAAATTATTACTTTTATGTATTTCTGAGTTCAAGCAAAAATTAACAAAATTTTATTTTTTAAGGTGCTTAGTGCTCACCCTGTATATATTTGTCTGAAATTTTCTCGGTTACATGCTAGGTAGATGCATAATATGTATGCAAAATAACGTCTTCCTCAAAGAAATAGTTTTTGAGTTATACCACCAACAAACAGACAGACAGACGGAATTGAGATAACCTTTTTTTCGTCATCTAGGGATCCTGAAACGTGAACATCTGAAGAAATCTGGAAAGGTTATTTTTTCGTGATCACAATACTTTCTTTCAGATGAGGGAAGTAAAAATCAATCATAGCTATCAAGGAAATAACTTCAACTATTCCACTGTTCCTTGTTAAGTTAAAAAAGTTAGTTTAAAAATCTGTTTAAAAAATAAATTGGCCAGAAATGTATATGTTACAGATAACTTGTATAATTCAGTCATTTTATATAATGACTAGGCTTTTTATATAATTTCATAAATTGCCTAAAATACCAGTTAATGTCGATATTAAAAATAATGCCGGCGAAATTGTCGACATTATATAGAATGCCTAGGCATTTTATATAATGACTGCACTGTTGCAGGCAATACGTATTATAATGATATAAACAGGGGTATAAAAATCAATTTTAAAATAGTAAAAGATTACAATAGTTGAATAATTATCGGGATCAATTTGAATATGAATCATTGGTATGTAATTAGAAAAGAAAGTAGAATTTATAATTGAATAAAATATGTCTTATTGAGAGACAGATGGATTTGAATATAATGTAATAAAGATATAGTGTGTTGGAAGGAGAATATATAATATCGTTAAGGACTTTGTTTTGATTATTGAGATAACAAATTTTGAAAAATGTAGCTGTAATTAATTTGGTGTAATAAAAAAGTATGAAATAAACCTATTTTGAAAGTAAAATGTTTGGATATTAATCAGGGTTGTTATTAAAACTAAATTGGCATAATGAAATGAAAATGGAATTTAATGTAAGAAGATAAGAAAAACTAAACAAAAGCAGAACTAATCTACAAAGGAGAAGAAATAGAAAAAATACTAAGTTAAGTTTATTGAAGAATTACATTTGACATTGTATATCAATTGATTTAGATTGCATAGAGCTGTTATTATGAAAGGAGAATTCTCGAGGAGATACCGTTGGTTCTTGGTGCTGGTCAGTGGAGTAATTTGGAGGAGTGTTTTTGGATGTGGTGTTGTAGTTGGGTGACTGCAGCTGGGGTCTGATTTGGGTCCATGCTGTGAGGGAGCTTCTGCTCCTTATTATAGTCAGTTCTGACATATTGCGTGTCATTGGCGGCTTTCACTGTGTTTGTTGACTGGAGCAGTTGTAGTCGTTGGTAGATTAGAGCAAGTTGGTTATCATCAAGGACATTGATAAATTTGAGTGAAAGATGAGTGATTTTAAGTATTTAGGTAAGCACTGAAAGAAAATAAAGACTAAAAAGGTGACTTCGTTATTAAGGAATTACTTACTGTTTGATATTGCCTCGACACCAAAAGGTAAAAGAGGCTATAGATCATGAATAAATGAATGAATGAAAAAATGATATTGTTATGTGGCGAATGTAACTATCTGGTATCTTTCATTGGATTTTCACATTTGTTTGACATATCATTTGACAGAAGCTATTTTTGACTTGTAATAAAATTAAAATGAGAACACCAAATTTGAGAATAAACAATCTAGATAAATGGAAGCCACCCCTGATATTCAGGAGCTAGCACAAAGAATAACAAGGCAATTTAAATTGATTAAAATATAATTTATAAACATATACTAATAGGAAACAAAAAGTAAGAACCCGAAACGTATCATATTTATGGCCCGCAACGTGGAGCCATATCAGTATATTATGCTTGAAATTGGAGGTTATGTAAAATAAACCGGCATCGCTGATTCTCATCTCTAGCATGTGTGTCGTTCTAGCTTGTTTAGGTTAGTTGCAGCCTTTAATTGTGTGTGTTATATGCATCGTTACATGAATTAGCCTGTCTCCGGTGATGCTCACCTGTCATTGGCTGATGCCGATGATGAGTTCGTCTTTCATAAATACCTACAAATTTGCTAGAGTGATGTCTGATGAGTTAGGGTGCACCAGTATTAAACCCACTGGCTAATGAGTGCTAACTTTTACTTTAAAAAAACATTTCATAAAATGCCTACAGCTTACTATGAAATATTAGTGGACCTGTTGCAAAATATTTTGCAAGTTACAAAACTTCTTTGTAACGTGTGGCAGGATCCATTAGGTAAAATTTTTACTGGCCCATTTAACCACTTCGAGGAAATGTATTTCGAAAACCCTAAAATTGATTTCCGATTAGTAAAACGATCTAAATACCGAATTTCAGCTTACTGCCTGTAGTAGTTTTACCGTGGCGATATTTTGACAAGCAGATTTGTTTCATTTAACCCCTTTCGGGGATGAATTCTCCAAAACCCTAAAAATGATTTGACCCGATTTGAAAAATGTCGTAATATGCTCAATTTCAACTTCCCATATTTGTAGTAGTTTCCTTGTGGCGATATTTAGAAAAACCGATTTGTCCCATTTAACTCCTTTTGAGGACTTGATCTGATTTGTAAAACGAACTAATATGTCGAATTTCAGCTTCCCACCTGTAGTAGTTTCCTCATTATAGATCTTTAGAAAAACAGGTCTAATATAGTTAGTTCCTTTCGAGGAATGAATTTATAAAAGCCTTGAAAATGATTTGACCCTATTTGTAAAAATAAATAGTATGGCGAATTACAACTTTTTACCTTTCCCAAATTCTATTATGTGACGATTTGTGAAGTAAAAGTCAATCCAGTGGAATAGAGAGTAATAAAAATACTTCTTTGTATTGTATAGTATGGTATAGTTTTCACTTCCGGTTTGAACACCACTAAGTTGTTTTTAGATAACTGACCTCTAAACAGTCTAGATAAAGTTAACTGAGAAAAAAACAGTCTTCCCTCAAGTCGACCCCAGCCTGATTCAGCGATTCTGCGATTCTGCATCTTCTTGCTCGTCATGGAGAAGCAGGTTTTGACGGGGAATTGCAGTCTCTTAAATTGAAAAGAATAGCCTGAAAGAATAAGAGGTATTCGAGGAATGAAGACTCTCTCCCCTTCTCCAAAACCTATAAAAATTGTGGCCTCAATGACGTTACGATGCGGAGCTTTCACCTGCAGTCGAGTTTGGGAGTCTTCACGTTTCTCAGTAGTATAATAGGTGCTCTAACTTTCAAAGATAGGCGATTTGGAAGAAGTCCGGGAGGGTCGAAAGTGTAAAGAAACTCAACGTGGTAGTGCACTGTGTCCTCTGCCTCCACCACAGTGTTAATCGACTGATGTATCTTTTCCTCTGAATGAAAAACTCCGAGGTGTGTGCTGTTAATTTCTAGTGCCTTATCATTCTTCAGAGTGATAATTGCCCTTTTTCGAAGCCAGGACACAGGTTTCGCTGTTATGTTCTTGATGTCGGAATATATTATGTTAGTGAGATTGGCTATATCTGTCACGCCTTGACATAGGTTTTTATTGCCGAGTTTCAAAAGAAGTTTGGAAAACTATTCGGCCTTGGAATATCCTCTCAGGTGAACCGTTATATAAATTCAAGACAATATGTCCTTATTGTACTGATACTGCATTTTGACAAATAACTGTTATAACACATATTGGTCTAGAGAACAACTGCCATTTAAATATCGTCGAGCGAATAAAACCACAGTAAATAAAAAACCACCCATTGCAAAATACTTTGCAACTTATAAAACTTCTTCGTAGACAATATTTAACGTGTGGCGCGATCCATTAGGTAACATTTTACTTTTTAAGTTTTTAAAACAACGCACACTTGACATTGCTGCATATAATTGACCATGGCTAAATACTGGTTGTGGTGAATACATTCCTACTTCATCCAGAATTTGTCCTTGAGATTTATTAATTGTCATCGTAAATTCTAGGTGTACAGGAAACTATCTTCTCCGAAAGGAAAAGGGTAATGTAATATCAGAAGGTGCTAAATGTACAGGCGGTAATAATACTTTTCTGCCTGTAGCTTGCTGATTTAAGACTTCCAAATCTAAACAGTTCTCGTATAAATTGCATACCATTAATCTTGACCCATTTATTAAACCAGTAAGCACATTTAAATTTCTCAAGAGAATAACAATTGCCGCTATTTTTAGTGTTAAGCAATGTGGAGGTATTCCACTAAAATTTAACGAATCTAGAAATTCCGTAAAAAATTGTAAAATGTCTTTGGCATTAAATGCAATAATTGTAATCACACTCAAATTTTTGTTTTCATAACCAGGTAAGAGAGATATAAATTTGTGGTTAATTTCACTGCAATGTTCGTTTTTTGAGGCTAAAATTGAGAATTTTGAGATACTAAGGGTGTTCTCAAGAGTTGACAAACTATTACCAAATACATCTGTAATGATGTCCTCCTTAGGGTATTTTAATTGGATCCTCTTCACATGTAATCGTGAGATGTTCTCCATTTCTAAATTGCAAGAGAATGGGCGATGTGTAGGCACCTACACATTCGATTAATAATAAACTGATGTACAGTCAAGACTCACTCACACACGCTACTTTTCGAAAGAAAAGATTGAAATATTTCTTAAAAATTCGCAGTTACTGTACATGTACTTTGGCGTTTCTCAGCAGGCCGTATTTTACACAAACAAATCCGAGCAGGTACAGTGGTCCATTGCAAAAATCAGCAGAACACCGCGGGCCGCCGTCGAAAGTTTACTTGTTCCACTGCTACGACGCTGGAAAGCTACGTCACTTACGCGCTACATTATTTCAGTTTTTCTCTAAAAGCTATGCAGTTATTTGCAATTTACGACTTTTGTGCACATCTACACGGTGACGGTTTTTTTTTTTTAAAATTATCGAAATCGGCAGCCCGGTGGGAGTCTCAAAATAGATGTCGAAAGAAAACGCTTCACGTTTTAAATATATAAATATTGTTTGTTTCAAAATAAAAACCGCAGAATGCCATGATCAAATTAAAGTTTGCCATAACTTGATACATATCCGTTGAAGCAAATGAACTACCATAAATCAAAGAGAACTAAATTACATCTTGATCTTGAACTATTTTCCTAAAAATATACGAACAAAATGCAATCTGGCATTCACCTACATACTTAAATTAAGATATGATTATTTTTTCTTGTTTTTCAAGGCCTGCTCTAAATGAGTTGTTTTAACACATGATATATATAATTCCTAGGCGAAAATGGTCTTAAGAAATATGCATTTCATAAACTGCCTAAATTTGTTAAACATTATGTAAACTGCCTGTCATTATATAAAATGACTGAATTATACAAGT
This sequence comes from Agriotes lineatus, assembly GCA_940337035.1. Taxonomy (NCBI): domain Eukaryota; kingdom Metazoa; phylum Arthropoda; class Insecta; order Coleoptera; family Elateridae; genus Agriotes; species Agriotes lineatus. The sequence goes on from CALNHX010008109.1 coordinate 29,451, forward strand.
TGCCTGTAACACACAAAACAAAGGAGTAGAGCCAAGTGGGAGAACTAAACAAACACTTTTAAATATTCAAGTAGTGTCTTTGCTTTTCTTCAAGACATGCATTTACAACCTAATGCTCCATTTTATTTAAAAAAGTTTCTTGTTAAATGTTTATATAGTTCTCCTTTAACGCCATTGATGGAGATGCGTTGTAGCCAATGAGATAACGTGATTGCGTGGCATCACGCGAAGCGTTTGAAACACAGGTTTAGGCTGAACCGCGCTGTAACATAGAGACTTTCAGAGATGGAAAAGTTTTGTTTTAATTCATAAATATTTAACTTGGCGGCGAAGTGTGGCAAAGGTAGATGTGAACAATAATTGCATTTACAAATACGTAAGATGTCGATATCAATTGGCATGTGAAGTAACAAATGAATATTATATAATCAAGTATGACTGGTTATTATCTGCAAATGATCTTCAAACAGCATTCCAGTCCTTTGAAATACAATCGACTCATGATGAAAACAAAGGTATTGAAAGCCTTTTAATTTTTTCACAAGTGATATATTTGCAATTTGTATAATTTTGATTTACTGAACAAAATTAAGATGTTACAGAACTATCTAAAATCTATTGCATGTTCAGTCAATGTTTTGATAAATTTGTTTAAAAATAACCTAAATAGCATATTTTCAAATTTATCGATTGCTTTACGCATTTACTTAACATTAAGTACCTGTCACTGTTGACGAGTGGAAAGATAATTTCCAAGTTTTTTTGGTATGTTATGGATAAGATCTTGTTTTTGCTCTTAACATCTACCGTTGCCCCCTGGAACCGCTTTTGCATTACGTCACGTAGACTAAACTTAACTAAGCGAAACCAGAATGTCCGGGCCATGAGTCGAACTCTCGCCTCCACACTCTGTATTTCGCTGTGGCCTCGACTGCAGCGGAAACCAACACTAGCCCATCGAGGCCTGATTATGAACAAGGTTTAGACATAGTGAAAGTACCAGATACATTAGACACCAACTGCTTTGGTCATATGGTCAAAGTCCTACTAGATTTGCCGAGACTAACGAGCTCCAACCCTAATGAGGAATATTTTACAGGCTACACATCGTAGTAACATGAAACCCATGGTTTTACATCTATAGGGATTTTCCGCATTTTTTGCTATTAAGAACCTCACTGCAACTGAGAATCAAACTCGCGACCCATAGATCAGTAGTCAAACGTTGCACCACTGAGCCACCCAGCAACACATTTTCTAAGTTAAGAATTATACAAAATTACTTATATAAGAAACATTATTCAAGAAACATTATTAAGTTTAGCTATAATAAGTATTGAAATAACATAGACATATTGATACGGTCTTTATATGAAAAAACAGTTTAAAATGAAATCATGATAAAGCAGCTTAATAATAATATTCATAAAAGGATATTGATTGGAATAATTTCGTTTTATCATTTGGATTTATATTGTCTCATATTAAAACATTTATAGATTTAATTGTGCATGTCCTAATTACATTCAACAGTAACCCAGAGAGTCTAATAGTTAAAGTTATTACAAGTGCATGCTCAAGCTGTGGACAAAACGATAAAATTTAGGGCCCAATTTGGATAAAACCCTGAGAACAATAGTAAATTTAAATTAAATAAAATAAAAGCTTTAAGACCGCAACAATATATATAAACGATATTTTAAGCCCACCACATAGGTAGTCTTATTCCAATATAATGGTTAAATAGCGGTAAAATTTGGGTAAAAGAATAGGTAAAACAGTTTTAATCTTGGCAATACTAAAACCGTAAAAGAAAATACTTAGTAATGCGAATTGCATTCATTTGCAAAAGAAAAACCGGTGGAATTTGTATCCGCCCTCTCTAAGGAAATATGACTTGTAAGCAGACGCTATATACGTTAGACCAGCGCTACCAGATAAAGGCATATACACATGATTATCGTTACGTTATAAATGAAGCTGTGGCGGCATAAGGAGCTATTTCCGATTTTGGACAAAATGCGCACGATTGGTGCCGATAAAAACGTCACGTAGACAGACACGCAAATGGAGATACAGGCGCAACATACGTTTATATATGAGGACTACCTTTTGAACCCACCACAACCACATACGTAGTCTTACTCGAATTAAAATAATTTTTCAAAACGTTACAGAAGAAAACGTTTTAAAGTCTTTAATAAAGAAAGTGCACCAGGAGTGTTCAAAATTATGTAAAATATAGATAAAATATCTTATGTTTCTAATAATATTGAAATAGTAAAAAAACGATGCGAAATACATTAATTTGCAAAGGAAGAAAGCATCGCAGTCGGCGGGATTACAACTTACGCTCCCACACGGAATTTAATTGCAAATAAGACGCTCAAGAACACTCATCTATCATATTTGTTTATAGCTGTGTTATAAACGGCGCGGTAACGACACGGCCGATCGCAGAGGAAGTGTGCCCGATCGGTGTCGATAAAAACATGGCGCAAACAGAGGCACAGACTAATGAAATATTTAATATACAGGGCATTACAGAATAAACGGAATAAACTTTAACGGGTAATAACACTCACGAAAATAACATAAAAAGTGTTAACGCAGCTACAGCCCCGATAAGTGTTTTATTTAATTAAAATAATACAAATAAAGCAAATTTGGTGTCATTGACGTATCTACGCGACTTTTGTATGTTGTATTAGATGACCTCGCAAAATAGTTGGTATAAGGTTCAGATAGATTAGTTTATGCAAGGGTTGAGAGGTGTAAATTTCTACAGTCACAATTTTCGTTAATATTATGGTTAGATACTCGAAAATATTCGACTTTTTTAAATAAAAAAAGTACTTTTGTTTGGAATCGCTGAGAGCAGTAGTTTTCAAGAAAAGCAAACCTAATACAAAAAAAAATGAAAAAAAGTAGTATCATGGTCATATGGCAAACGAAAAGTAAAATGTGCTCCTACATAAAAATTATTGAATAACAGTTTAATACCCCTTAAAGAACATTAGTCAAAACACAAAATTTTTCCAAAACCAACTAGAAACCATAACCTAACTTTAACAGAAATTTTAAGTTAAAAACCTAACAATTTTATAATACAAGCAAATTAAACTTAAATGCAAGGGAAAACAGTAGTATATTACTCTACAAGTTGAGGAAAGTGATGTTTTTCTGAACAAGTATGGCGTATTTGAGTACGAGCGTCAGCCCTTTTGGGCTTAGGTCGTACCGAACATTTCTTTGTTTACCTCTAACTTTTTTTTTTAAGTTTTGGCTTAATCTATTAGATATTCACCCAGCTCTATGTTAGGGTTGTAACCTGGTGGAAAATGTAACTTAATAATTTTTGTTGCTTAATTATGTATTTATATTTTTAGTTGAATTGCTGATAAAAAGTTGACGAGAGACTGGAATATTGTCATTTTGTTCGTCGAGAGTAACGAAACAATACTTGTTGGCAGTTGGACTTCGTTTTCTAATAAGTTCTTCATTAATGAACTTCTTGCGACGACATACAGTGGGCAGTTTAATACAATGTGATTTATATCGGCTACTGTTTGATCGCAGTTATCACAATAAGGACTGTCTTTAACATTTATTCTGTATAGGTGTGCCGGAAAGCAGCCATGGCCTAGTTTTAACCTCGAAATAGTAGAGGAAAATTGTCGATGCACTGTATGAGTATTAATATATGGGGAGGCTTTCGGTAAATATGGGTGAATTAAGGCATACTGCGTATTGCATACATCTGTAAATTCCTTCCACCTATTTTTAAATTGATTTTTGCAATTTTGTTTAAAGTTCGTATTTAAGTCATTGATTGGTATTTTAATATTTAAGTGATTTTTGGGAACTTTAGTCAGTCTATCAACAATTTCGTTTCCTAAGATTCCTGCGTGGTCTTTGGCCCATACAAAAACTACTGTCGTTTTATGTGTTTTAAGTTTGACCACTAAACTAATAATATCAGCAACAAGCGGATTTTTCAAATTTGTTACGTTATTGTTCCTAATTGCTTTGAGAATTGACATAGCGTCTGATACTATAACAATTCTCGTAAGATTCCTATTCAGACACCACTTAAGACTTTCTACTATGGCAACTGCTTCCGCTATTGAAATATGTAGTGGTAGGTTATAAGTTTCGTGAACATTAAAAGACGGGATGTAAAATGCACAGGTTGTGGAAAGCAGACTTTTCGAGCCATCCGTGTATATTATCGTAGAACAATCCCTTAGTTCTAACTCCACGGCATAAAACTACACGGTTAGAGTGGTGTAATGAAAGGTTGCAATGGAATGAGGAATGGAATCGAGTAGTTTTTAGAGACGAATCTCGATTCTGTTTATGGGCCCATGATGATCGCAGAATGGTCAGAAAACGTGCTGGAGAAAGGAGAGACATGCAGTTTTCTGTAGAACGACATACCGCTCTTACTCAAGGTGTGATGGTATGGGGGGCTATTTAGCAAGGAAGTAGATCTCCTCTAGTAATTATTCGAGGAACGCTAAATGCAATTGGTTACATCACTAACGTGCTCGAACCAGTATTAATTCCATATCTTCAGCAACTAGTAAATCCCATTTTTCAGCAAGATAATGCGCGGCCACATACCTTTAGGGTTACTACAGAGTTTCTGGAAAATGCTTATGTTGATCGTCTTCCATGGCCTTCTCTTTCGCCAGACTTATTACCAATCGAACACGTGTGGGATATGCTAGGACGCAGGATCAATAATTTACAACCCCCCCCCCCCCGCCCCCCCGAAGCTTGGGATTCGATACCACAAGCTACTATTGATTCCCTTATTTCAAGTATGTCTAATAGACTAGCTGAATGTGTAAGAAAAGCAGGAGGATCAACGCATTATTAGTGTTTCAAAATTGTTGCTGTAATTTTCATCGTTTCTTAGTACGAATAAAATACATCTTTTCTGAAAATTTCATTCAAATTTGCCAACGTTTACTGGGTGTTCATCTACTTATGGCGGCCGGATATTTTAAAAATTTTGGACAAACACAGGCCCTCCTCGAGTCTCGAAACGATCAGAGTTGTTTATACATAAAGGAATGAATATTTAAACTTTTCAAATTACGTTTAAACAAATAAGTGAATCCTGAAACACAATTAATATATAACAACACTACGCCTTTAAAGGTTTTATCGCAAAATAACAACATAATACCACAAGTATATTGCCGATAAAAATAATAAAAAAAGGTCAAAGAAGTGCAAATACTTGTTAATTAAACTCAAACTCAAACCAAAGCGAATGTTTCAAAACAAGAGTATTTCAAGCAACAATGATTCAAACATACAGAACCCAAAACTAAGGAAAAAACCTTTAAAAAGTTTATAACTGATTTTACAAGAGACGTTTTTTCAATATTACTACAAATTGTTTTACAAACTATTAAAAACATTTAAGAAGATTATTAACAGGTAAATCAAAATATCTGAGTAAGTGTATCCTTTCACCTATCTATAACTAACGTGTAATTTGATTTTTTTTTCTCAGAATGTTGATCATGTTATATCGACATGTCCTAATTTATGAAAAAATAATTGTCGGAAGAAGCTAACTGTAAGTTTTAGCGAAACTTAACGTGTTTTATCTATTTTTAGTAATAAAATTTTTAATGAGTCTTGACAAAAATGTTTTTAGTTTCACATAGTTAATAGTTATTTATGGTACAAGTGTGTTATAAGGGAAATAAGTCACGAGAAAAAACGGGTAAGCCACGAGCACTTTGTGCGAGTGGCTTTGTTTTTAAAAGTGACTTATGACCGATAACACACGAGTTCCATACATAATTTTATCCAACACCTTCAGAATTTCGTTAAAACGCATCCTTTTTCTGATGACAGTTGTGACATTTTTATTTGACAAATTATTAAAAGTAGCTCAATTTATGGGAAGGCTTTGACGCGATCACCATGGCACATAAAAGTTTTGTTTACATTGAAACAATAATCGTGTTTGGTTTCACAAAAGTGTCAACACATGAAAACGACGCCGAATACCTAATGGAAGAAAAAGTGTTTGTTCCTGCTGAAATTCAAAATGATGCTAAACTAGCATTATCAAAAATAATACCCAAGAAATCGAAGGATATTTATGAAAAGGAATTCGGGCTATTCAAGTCCTGGAGAGAAGAGAAAGGAGTTAGTGGTATAACCGAAGAAATATTGTTGGCGTATTTTGTTGAAATTGGAAAGAAAAATGTAGGTTCGTCAATGTGAACAAAATACTCGATGTTGAAAGCAACGTTAAAATTTCATAAAAATGTCGACATATCGAAATATGGTAGGCTTATATCTTTCTTGAAAAGTGAGTCAAGAGCACATAAACCAAAGAAAGCCAAGATTTTGGAAAAGGAACATATTGAGCAGTTTCTAAGAAGTGCTCCGGACAGTGAATATCTGATGGAGAAGGTGAGATAGTGCCTATTTGATTTCCGTAAATCCTATTTAAATATATGTTTATAGGTTGCACTAATAATGGGTATTGCGGGGGCATGCCGTTGTAATGAGCTGACAAATTTGAGTGTTGAGCACATCGAAGACAAGGGATCATATCTCTATATTTCCATTCCTGATACAAAAACCAACAAACCTCGAAGTTTCACTGTCATAAACGAGGGATATCCTGTCAGTCCTATTGATCTCTATAGAAACTATGTTTCATTACGACCTGCCAAGGTACCACACCGTAGATTTTTTTTGAATTACAAACATCAAAAATGCACGATCCAACCAGTTGGAATAAACACATTGTCTAAGGTGCCATTCCGAATCGCATCTTACTTGAAACTACCACATGCAGAGGCTTACACTGGTCACAGTTTGAGACGGTCTTCTGCTACACTGTTGGTTAATGGTGGAGGCAACATAACAGCGCTTAAACGCCACGGTGGATGGAAATCGTCTACTGTGGCAGAGGGGTACATTGAAGAATCGTTGGGAGAAAAAATTAACACAGCAAGAAAAATTCAAGGAGGTTCTGAGTTCACCACCGCCACTGTTCCAAGTATTGTAGTGAATAGCGCAGAATCACGTAATGAAATTTCCAATAATAATGTAAATTGTCAAATGACTAGAAGTAATAACTATGCAATTGACATTAATATAAATATTAATATTAATAAGTGATGTTCTAAAATGTATTATATTGAGTATGTAATATTGCGTTATGGATGTAATATGTTCTGTAATGTGTTCTGAATAAAATGTTAATTTTCAATAGTTTTTTTTATCGAGAGTGACTTATGGTTTATAACACACTAGTGCCGTATGGTTTATAACTCACTAGTGACATATAGGCCACTTTAAATTCCTAAAATCACCATAGTTATGGGCTTAATAACTCACAGTGTTGGATAAAGTATTTAAGACTAAAGATGTTCAAAAAGTCCACAATTATGATTAATGCACAAGTTACAACTTTTTAAAACCAAATTTGTTGTTTTTCTACGTCCATCAATATTAGCAAAAGCTTCTAGTACAGCTTCTCTAAGGTCATCTATTGTGTCGTACGGCTTTTGATACACCCTATTTTTTACCATTCCCCATCGCTCGCGATAGTAAAAATAAATTGCAAATGGAAAAATACGAAATAAAATCCATGTTTTTCTGTCAGCTCTACCTGATGTGTCTGTCGCGAATGGAATGGAGGCATCCTTCTAGGAATCTGTCCTTCGGCGATGCAAAATGTTTGCTCAGCACCAAGGTATGACTTCCGTAACGTTGGGATGTGTATAATGCTAATCATACTACAAGAATACGCGCCACTGCCCTTTGCTTCCCAGTAAATTGAACCAATCTGTTAATATAAGTTCAAAAAGGTATATTCCAGTCATAACTGCATTGCTGAGGTGCGATAAAAAACCCTAACATATATTCGCCTGTGAGACAAATCCACATAGAAAATAATATTGATAAACTAACGAAACGTCAGCACAAGTCGGTGAAGACGTAACTACGATTCCAACATGTAATAAAACAGTTCAACGGCTTCAGGCGAGACCACCGGGCTGGGTAGAGATCTGGCGCGCAGTGCGGTTACGGTAGGGCCATGTAACCGGTGCGTTTCTTCCTATCCATGAGTTCAGGAATGTTTCATTTAAATGATTTCGTACCGTTAGCTGATTATGTGGTGGTGCCCCATCGTGTTGAAACCATTCAAGCATACCACGTGTTAAGATAACGATTAATGTATCGTAAAAAATGTACGAACCAAGAATTGTTGAACCAATGACGCCACACCAAACATTAAATCCAAACTTAATTTGGGGTCTCCTCTGTGTAACATGATGCAGATTTTCTTGCATCCATAGATGTTGATTATGTCTATTAAACATGCCGCAGTTCGTAAATCGTGTTTCATCCGTCCACAAAACTTTAAATGTAAACTGAGGGTCAGCCTCACACATGTTACTAAACCAAGTACAATATTCAATACGCTTATTGTAATCATCAGGGTGTAGTGTTTGTGCAACAGATAATTTATAGGGATGAAACCTATGCTTTTTCAGTAAGTACTCTTACAACAGTACGTTGTGACGTGTGTAATGTTACATGCAGTCTGCATGTCACATGTATTTATATAAAAGATATCCAGATAGTTAATTTAAAAAAGTTTGTGTACAGTCGTTGGGTTGTGAATGGTTACGGGTAACCAAAGAGAAATAATAAACAGAATGATAAAAAAGTTCAATTTGAAACTTGACTTGAGGCGGTCATATTAAAACTGATGGTGGTTCAATCCCAACCAATTGGTATTTTCAATTGAATTTAATTAAATGATCATTACACAGAAAGTATCTGGTAATGATACAAAAAGTAAATTCAGCAAATCAAACCGTCTATCAAGTCGACATAATTGAAGTGTTTTCAATTTCATATTGACATTATATTACCAAGTAAATAACTTACAATATAATTAACGTAGAGCCAGTGTTTACGTGTGTGTTGTGCATTCAATTGAGAAGTGCTATCTGGAAGATAGCAACACATCCAAAGAGCTTTTTTGAGGGGATTGGAGATTTCAACCAGCCAGTTACTGTTAGCTGTCCTGCTTCATTTGCAGAGGGTATTCTATAGGTTGCTGATCAGGTTACTCTAAAGCGACGCTAAGGTCAGTGTTTGTTTAATAACTTTTACGAACAACTTTTGGAATACTTCAAGAATATTTAAATTGTGTATTTAATATTAGTGAACTTGTATTTAGAACTAAGAATTACTATTAATTATCTAAGCTTTAATAGTATTCTCAGTACTCGGCGATTTTAGGCAATTATACAGGGTTCGGCAATAGAATCTGACGGATTAGGAGGCGTGCTAGTTTATATAACAAATGAAGTACGAATCTGACAGTTGCATAAATGTATACCTCCATGCATGCAGTTTTAGTTACCATGGACAACTGGCCAGTGAATTTCCGCGTGTTTGCTGTAACTACATATATTGAAACCATAAATGGTGAACGCTATCGAGAAATGTTGCAACAATTTTTTATTCCGGAATTGCGGAGATCAGGTATCAACAGGACAGAGCAACTGCCCATACGGCCCGAGAAACATTAACACCCGTATTCATAGTCGTTCGCCAGCGGATCGCCGGCGACTCGCCGGAGTTTCGTTATGAATAGTATGTTGGCGGCACTGTACGTCTATGTCAAATTCGAGGTGATCAGGTTAGGTTTTCAGTCAGTTTTGACAGAAACTGACACAAAATCTAACCTGCTAACCTCGAATTTGACATAGACGTACAGTGCCGCCAACATGCTATTCATAACGAAACTCTGGCGAGTCGCCGGCGATCCGCTGGCGAACGACTATAAATACGGGAGTAAATCTTTTGAGAAACCTATTCCACAATCATTTAATTTCACGATTTGGCGATATCCTTTGGCCTCCCCGATCTCCAGATGTAATGGCGCCAGATTATTTTCTATGGGAAAACTCAAAGAAAAAGTGTTTCGATCCAGGCCGCACACCATTCAACAATTAAAAAATCGAATAAGTCAAGAAATCGAAGAAATTAATCGAGATTGAAATTTATCACAGCGTGTAATGGATAACTTTCGTAAAAGATTAGAAGAATTGGCTGTACGCCGCGGATCACATTTATTTGAAGTAATATTCAAAAAGTAATTGATTGTTAATAAATTGCATTAGTTATACGTTATTTATTCATTAGTTTCATTCCAATAACTGTTACCTTAAATTCGCAACAGCCCGTTGAAATCCGTCAGATTCTATTGCCGAACCCTGTATTTAGAAATTATACCTTTTGGATTTAAGCTAATATTGGGAAATGTAAATTAGGGATTTTGGGTTTTAAATATTGATTAAAAGTTGTCCAAAACAAACTAGACTATCCTTACGTCATTGAAAAGTCAATAAATATATCTGAATGAATGTCATTAAGATATTTAGAATATCAGTAAAAGACCTGAAAGTAACTATAAAATTACTTTATAGTAATCAAATATTTAAACAATCAGCTATATTTGTTATTACGAAGCGCCATTCAGCTGAGGATAAAGAGTATTCATTTAATTGTACTGAATAGCCGGAGCAATATTTAAAATAATTAGAAATATATACCATGACAATCTTTGTATGTTAAATATTGACATTTGTGAGGTAAGTTATTATTTTAATTTATCATATAAATAAGTAATTCAACACCTCAAGTGGGGAGTTTATATTACACGTGCCTGCTTCCGTTTCAATTTTTCGGGTTGAAATTAAAGCATTTTGCATTACACGTACCAATACGTTTATCTCTGCCTCTTCATTAATGCCTCTTGCAGTCTTATTTGGTTTACAGAAAGAACCATACTCTCCCAAATTATCATACAGTCTCTTAAAATTAGGTAGAGAAGGCTGGCGACGATCAAAATACCGTTCGAAATACGGTTGTGCAGATTGTACGGCATTTTTATCGCACAAAATGTAATACTCAATCATATCACGCTTTTCTTGATTAGAAAAATTAATATCGATAATTTACGAAGCCTCAATCAACATTAATTAGAAACTAAATGATATGCACCTGTCAATAATTGTCGCTTACATCTATTAATTGTTTCCATAGACTACTACTTGAACAGTTCGAAAACAGAAAGAGAAAAATGGCCATAGTTTATTTATTTATAAAAATAACTATGTCAAGCAGTATATCGTTAGAATCGTTGAAAAATTGCCTTTTTTATAAAGTCATGGCCAACTATGGTTTTCATTAGAAAAAACACAAGTTTGTGTCATAACTCAAAAATTATAGCTTAAATAAAAAATTTGGTTAGACTGTGTTATTAAGCACATAATTATTTACAACTTTTTCCATTACATATTTTTTCTAGTCAATAATAACAGAGCTATAAGCACCGAACGAAATTAGAAAAAATCATTTTTGTAAGCAAAAATCTCGAATTAAAATATGCATAAGCTTAATAAATATAGTTTTATATTTCCCTCATTTACTTGACGTAAGATATTATAAATCCTATAGGCAAGCTATAACGCACTCAAAATTATAAATCAAAGAAAACGAAGATTACTACAGCCCTGATTGTTATAAAACAACAGATAGAGTTATTTGCTAATTCAGTGCTCAATAGGAGCATAATAAACGTAGCTGCGCCTTTGGTATTATTAACAACCAAAAGTCAAGTGATGTGAAATGGCGTGAATAGGTAATAAGAAGCCACACATGACGTTAATTTCTTGTTTACGTTATATATTTACGTAGAAAGCTACCACAAACACCAGTAGGTTGCATGGAAAGTGGCTGATGAAACAAATAAAATTTAATATTTAGGTACTTTTAAGCAGAACTTCCGAACATTTCAATTCATACAACATATCTTAATAATATTTATTTGTGGGAGAATCTCATTCAAAGACTGAGTGTTATTTTCAGTACGTGTAATATAAATAACTAAGTATATTAAGAAAATATTTAGTTTTACCAAAGAGCATATATGCTCTTTGGTTTTACCCTTCTTAATGCTATCGCGGTAAGCTAAAACCGAACACCAAGATTTTAATTCCTTTTCGCTGCTATGCAACCACCAACCCACAATTGTAGGCAGGAAAATCAACCACTTATGCTCAATGAGATTACCTATTTTTAATTTTCCAGTGTTAACAAAACACATGCTTGGCGCCCATCCAGAATTACTCCAAAACTGTTCTTTAATGGCGTTTTGTGTAGTAATAAATATGCTTGAATGATATAATAAACCACACTGTAGTATCAACTAGTACTAGTCCAAATCTTCTTGTTCGTCTACCACTTTAATGATGCTAATGACAACTCATCTAGCATGGATTGGTATCTTATATTGCTAGTTCTGCTTCCTTGCTTAATATTACTGTTGGGTTTTCTTTTCATATGTTGCTGTCATGAAACTGAATATAATGGAGGTAATAAACCATAAACCACTTATTCCCACTGCTACGTCTTAAGAGAAATAATTTTAAAAAAATAATTTTTAGATTTCAACTGCGAGGATTCAACGACGGCTACAATTGTGTCAGACGTAGAACGTGGAAATCTACAGAATCCACTACAGACTTTACCAGCTTTAAAACAGTTGCCATCATATAAATACTCTGTTCGACGCCAGTCTGCCCCATATATTCCAGATATGCAATTATACTCAGGTTAGTTTTTAATACGTTTCCTTTATTATTACATTAATATTCTCAAATTTTACTCGCAAAGGCCATAAATATCAGGCAGATTTGCTACCTTCACTATATAGAAACAACTGGCCCCCACTAATTCAGAACAGAGAAGTAAGCAGCAGTAATCAACTCAAACATACAGCATCATATCCACTGCTTAGAAGGACATCATACCCTCCAAATTTACAAATGAAGTTGCCACATCGTTCAGGCTCCTACTATGGTGAAAACAGGCAAAGAGATTCATCGCCTATACGAGTTTCATATCCTTATGCACGCAATACACCCTATTTACGATCTGCTTCTTATAGTCCAAGAACTCAACAGTCGCAATACACAAATGGGCTACCACCTAGAACTACTGGTGAATTTTACCATCAGAATCAAGATATTGGTGAGGATTATTGGTATTCTTCAGCTAATAGTAGAACTAGAAGAACATCTGATCCGATAAGCTTTGTAACTGATGAAATGCGCAACATATCTCACTCTTATAATCTAGCAAATGCCCAGCTACCATCCTCGAAGACTCCATATCACTTAAAGCCACGTGATACAATATATATTTGAAGAACCATAGCTAGAAATGATTCAACTAAAGTCTGCTTTACATTTAATTACAGTATGAATGTGTTTTTATTTGATATGAAGACATAATCGATATTTTTTAAAGCAATTGTCAGGTAAGGTTCCTATTATTATTAAAGGCTGTGTTTCTTCTTCATTAAGCAGGTGTTAGTTCATGTCACTTTGAATGTTTGCTGTTGCATAATTTGGAAATTGTACAAAATTGATTGAATGTGAGTTTCTTAGCAGGTATACTAATATGGTTTCCAAATTAATATTCTTAAATAAAATATCTAAACTGGTAATGTAGAAATATTAATAAGGGTCACTGCCAAAAAGTACTTTCTATGTGAGGTACCCATGTACTTTTATAAGTATAATATTTATTGCAGTTAAACAACAACCTGTAAATCTCAGTTACATTGATTACATGCCTCTTTTACCATATGAATTGAAATGTATATTTTATCTTATAATGACTAACAGTAATTTAATAAATTGACAGACTGAACCATGTATAAGTTAGCAGTCGTTTCTACTTAATCATTTTGTATTTTTCGATATGAATGAGCAATTAGGACTGAATTTTTAATAAAATTGTTACTATTGATATGTTTTTATTTTTATAAGAATAAGTACAGTTTAAATGTATTCTAGAAAAATTGTATAAAATAGAACTAATTTAAAAGAACCTAATTTTAGCAGGAAATATTTTCTATTGAAATTAAACAAATACTGATGAATAATTTGGTTAAGATCAAAAATTAGTTTGCTCACTGTTCACATGATATAACACAATGAAAACAAGCTCATAATTTAAAAAATATTTCTTTTGGCATTTTTCAAAATTATTTAACACAAAATAATTTTATAATGCTTCCAATCTTTCGAATTCAGTTAACATGCAACATTAGTTGTAAACGTCAATTAAATTTGAATTTATAAAAATTTGGTTGTAAAAAGTACATATGTTTACAAATAATGCATAAACGAATCTGATTCTAACAAACTTAAAAGCATGATATTATATAGAGTGTCCAGCAACTCCCACTAAAGTTTCAGGTAGCAGGCTTCGGTAATGCATGATAACACTAAAATTATCAACACAAATTCTCTACCGTATCTAGTTTCCTCATATGAAGCATTTTGTTTAATGAATGTACTTAACAAGAAGTCTGTTTGAAAGTGACAAATTTAAATGCCCTAATAAGTATGTATTATTAAATCTAGACAGAAAATAATGTACAAACATTTTTATTTACAAAATTAAGTAAGAAGCAAAAATAATTCTCAATCAATTTTTTGGCTTAAAAACATAACATTATTGCAAAACATTTTCAAAGTGTCCCCCATTAGCTCCGCAGCACTTGCGTGCACGCACAATAATTGCCACCCGAAGCGCTAACTGAAGAGGCTGGCTAGGCACCTTCCTAGTCACATCTGTCCAATGTTGGGGTGATTTTCCTCATCTTCTTTTTCTGTTGGATTTGCCCAGGATGGCATTTCTCTTCAGACTCTCGGTTTGACGCAATATGTGGCCCAGTAAGCGTAGGATGCATTTATTGACGAGAGACAAAGTGATGGTTGTATCTCTTCTAGTACCGAGTCGTTTGTACGCTGTGCAGCCCATGGGATACGCAACTTATGGTGGCAGCAGTACATTTCGAACGCTTCAATTCTTTTACGATTTGCTTGCTGAACCGTCCAATTTCTGTGGCATATAGAAAAATAGGGAATACTAAGGTGTTAACCTATCATATCTTAATTTCTTTGCGGAGGTTCCTGTCTGCCCAAATTTTAGTGAGTTGGGCCATGTCAGTCCTACCAAGTTGTATCCTGCGTCTGATCTCTTGCAAACATTGTTATTGATTACAAAGCCCAGATATATTAAATCTTGGACCACCTCACAGGCTCCAATCTGTTGTATCATCGGACGGTTGTTCTTTTCCCTATCAACTGTGAGGATCTTCGTTGTTCAGTAGTTTATTTGAAGCCCATACTCACTACTCACTTGTTGGAGTCTTTACGGCAGTATTTCGAGTTGGTCGGCGCTTTCTGTAACACGTGCTGTATTGTCTGCAAATTTTAAATTGGAGATTTTTCTCCAACTACTGCACCCCCTTCTCATTCCTCAAGGACTTGTCTGATAACTTCTTCTGTTTATGTGTTGAAAAGCATGGGGGAGAGAATACATAAATTCGATTATTGGCACGGTTCACATCGTGTCCGATATAATACCTCTTTTCTGTGGTTTGTTATCATAAGAAAATTACGAAATTTGTGTGAAGTGCTACGTTTGTTACACCGCAATTTTTGTGCGAGGTGAAATATGTTAGCAGTTGTCCAAGTACGAAATAATAGTTTATTATGGTTAACTGCACTGCGTGTTTAAATGCTATCAGTCGCAACAGGCCTGGAGTTTCTTGTGATAGATGTAAAAGTGAGTACCATGCTATCTGCGTAGCAAAAAATCACGATATTATTGAAATACTGAACGATATACCGGGGCTGTCCTGGAAGTGCTCCGATTGCACTAAAAATTGTATCCTGCTTGATCCTACCGATATTCACAATTTAGTAGAGACTAAATTAAATGATGCTCTGGGCTCCTTAAAAAATCAGATAAATTCGATAACATCAGAGATCAGTCAAATTTCAGAGCCTAAGCCCGCAACCTCGCAAGCGAGTTATGCAGATATTTTGAGAGATAAATTGCAACCAGTCATCTTAATTCATCCTAAAAATAATAATCAGCCTGCAAGTCACACGAAAGCTGATATTTTGCGTAACTTAAATCCATGCGATGAAAATCTTCAGTTAGCAAAAGTTAAGACGGTTAAGGATGGAGGAATCTTAATAGGATGTAAAAGCAAAGCTGATAATGCAAAACTGAGGTCTATTGTGCAGCAGACAATGTCGGATTCTTACAGCGTAAAGGAAATTGGTGCCGTTCTTCCAAAACTTCGCATTGTTGGTATGACTGAAAGTTATTCATCTGAAGACCTTCGTAGTTACCTTCTGGCTGGCAACAAAAATATATTTTCAAATGATTCAGAATGTCAAATCATAAAAATATTTCCTACCAAAAAAAATCCTCATATATTTCAGGCTATTGTAAAGGTAGATAAGTCAGTGTATGATAAAGCTTTAAACGCAGGTAATTTATTTGCGGCTTATGATAGCTGCACTGTTTATGATGCATTTGAATTATATCGGTGTTTCAGATGTAATGAATTTAATCATTCTTCACAAAATTGCAAAAAACCGATTTGCTGCCCTATTTGTGGCGACGGTCATGATCTTAAAGATTGTAAGTCTAATACAAAAAAGTGTACAAATTGCGTAAAGCTAAATAAAGGCGTATCTACTAATCATGCGGTATGGGATAAAGTTCAGTGTTCGGCTTACATTGAGACATTGAATAAACAGAGGCCTAATATAAATACTGTTAAATAGCAATCACTGTCTAATTGTTCTCCGCGCCCGGTAAACACGACTAGAGTCTCGTCCAGTTTGGAGTGTGAAAACATTTTATCAATTCTATACCAAAACACCCGGGGTCTTAGAACAAACACAGTTGAGGTTTTTAATAGTGTGTTGCAGAGTCCGTTTAAAATTTTGGCTTTGACTGAAACGTGGTTGAATTCGTCGATTAGCAGTTCAGAGTTATTTTGTCATGAATTTAACGTTTATAGGGCAGGCAGAAATTATCTATTAAGAGATAATACTAGAGGTGGAGGTGTACTAATTGGAGTACAAGAAGAACTTTTTTTGACACAAATTAATTTAGATGACCACGCTTTCCCTCAATTTGTATTTATTGATATTATTATAGTCAGGATTCAACTAAATATGTCCGGTATCTACTTAATTAACTTATATATTCCTCCCAATACACCTATTGACGAGTTTATAAGTCTTTTTGAGGCATTAGAGTCATTGCATTTTCTTTACGACTCTAAAGTCTTAATGATTGGTGACTTTAATATTCCTGAGTATGCCCATAATACTCGGACAAATGCGAGGGTAATTGCTTTAATTAATTTTTCTGAGTTTTTAGGATTATCTCAAAGCAACTTGGTATACAATCAATTTCATAAACTACTTGATTTAGTTTTCTACAATCATACATGCTTTGTTGAGAAATCATTGGATCCTTTGGTGAAAGAGGATAGTCACCATCCTGCCTTGGAGATTAGCTGTAAATTAAATGAAAAACTAGATAATAAAAAGAAACTCGGATCTTCTTTTCTAAACTGTTATAATTTTCGGAAAGCTGATTTTCCACTCATGTATAACATGATGTCTACCATTGACTGGACATTCTTGGAGACTTTTACTAGTGCTGATCATGCCTGCACGTATTTTTACGGGAAACTGTATAATGTACTGGATTGATGTGTACCGAGACATTCGATAAGTAACAAGAAAAAATATTCGCCATGGTTTAACGGTAGTATAATTTTTCGTATTCATAAAAAAGCAAAGTGCTGGCGCCTGTACAAAAGAAATAATGATCTTCAAGCATTTGAAGAGTTTAAACGTATCAGAGCTGATGTTAAAGCTGCAATAGATAACGCCTATAAACAATATGTTAAAAAGGCGGAATCTGAAATATCCATTAACTCGAATAAATTTTGGGCGTACGTTAACAACAAAAAATGTTCAGCCAAAGTTACTAACACAATGACATATAATAACAATCATTTAGATAATCCCACAAATATATTAAATAGTTTTGCAGATTATTTTAGTAACTCCTATGTGATTTCACAAATGGCTAATGTCAGCTTAGAAAACATTCAACCTCTACACCTTAATATTAATAGTTTTAATGAAAGTGAAGTATTAAGTGTTTTAAAATCTATTAAACCAAAAAAAAAACGACGGGGCCAGACAATATACCGGCATTTATATTAAAAGACTGTGCTGATGTATTGGCGCGTCCCCTAACGATACTAATAAATATTTGCCTGAAATCTGCTACAATTCCGCTGCTGTGGAAATGTTCTAAAGTTTGTCCTGTTTTTAAAAATGGCACCCGAACAGACATTAAGAATTACAGACCAATTTCCATTATCTGTAATTTTAGTAAAATTTTTGAAATTCTTTTGGAAAAAAAAATTTACTACCATGTGAATAATTTTATTTCTCCTCAACAACATGGTTTTATGAAAGGTCGCTCAACTGTAACAAATCTTTCTGTTGTTACTCAGCATATAGCAGAAAATATTGACAAAATACAGACTGACGTTATTTATACAGACCTTACAAAGGCATTTGATAGACTTGACCATGGCATATTAATACAAAAGCTCGGTGATTTTGGACTTTCCAATAGTCTGATTGATTTATTCAGGTCATACCTTAATAATCAAACTCAATATGTTCAGCTAAATGGGTTCAAATCTGGAAAATACCTTGCCACATCGGGAATCCCTCAAGGATCCAACCTGGGACCACTATTATTCAATATATTTATGAATGATATTGGTGATGTAATAGACGTGAACTATTTGTTATATGCTGACGACTTAAAAATATATAGTTCAATTAAAAATGTTGCAGACTGTGAGAGACTTTCATTAAATCTAGATCGTGTAGTTGAATGGTGTAGCAGAAATAATTTAAAGCTAAATTGTGCTAAATGTAAGGTGATGTCTTACTCGCTAAAGACAGATCCAATTATTTTTCAATACTGTATTGGTAACTATTCACTTGAAAGGCCTAAAACATTTATTGATCTAGGAGTTACCGTAAAACGGGGTTATTTGGGACATTGGGGTTATTTGGGACAAATGAATCGTAATTTTTGAATGACCGCCAAAGGTTTATGTTGGCAATACAAAAATTCCTAATAACTAAAGTTTCCTCTAAAACATTCGTTTTAATGGTTATTGTGGTTTAGTTTGTTGGTACGAGAAATTTAAATAAATCACAAGCAATTTCTTAACATCCCTAAAATTGGCAAGAAAAAGCTTTAAAGAGTTTCTGGTGGTGTGCCTCCAGCAAGGTAAATATGAACTATATTTATGGTTTAGTTACAAGGTTGTTCTGTAACCTAAAATATAGTGAGGATTTTTTTTATCAAACTTTCAATTTACATAATTATGGTAGTTTATATTAAAATATGCGTATTTCAGGGTAATTTGGGACACCATGCCACGACTATACAAGAGGATGGTAGGCTCCAAATGTAATAAAAAAACTTATGAAATTAGTTGCTTAAGACCAGTACAAAGAAATATTGATACTTTTATATATTCAGATATTGCGATAAATAATAATGTTGCTTTTATATACCCCAATGTGCTAGTAAGAATAAAATCACAAAAGACCAAATTGTAAGGGTTTTAACTCAACCCCTTATAAGAAGAGGAAAACATTATTTTAATGTAAATTTTGTCCCTATGAATATTACATAAAGATGTTTTCCATTTATCGTAAAGTGAAAATGTTTTATTTTATGCCTGTTTCCCATTACATATTTTTCAGCTATCTAAATATTATTTTTGCCTAAAATTGTCCCAATTTAGCCTGTTGTATGTATAATTTGGTACAAACATGGGTATTTCCCATGTTTATTTAAGGAAACTAGAAACTGTCCCAAATATGACAAACATCAGGGTAATTTGGGACAACCTTTGACTATTAAAAAAAAAAGTTTCAAAACAATTTTTTTAATGTCTGCTGGCATAATATGTGTGTTAGAATTGATGGGGCTTAATAATAATCATAGTAAAACATTAGTTGTGCCATGTGATTTCCAAATAATTAGAAAAGTCTGAAAAATTGGAGTTATTTTGTCCCAAATAACCCCGTTTTACGGTACATTTGACTCTAACCTCTCCTTTAATATTCATCTCGATAACATTATAAATTCAGCCAATCGTATGTATGGATTTATAGTTCGAATCAGCCAGGATTTTAAAAATATTATGACCTTAAAGTGTCTTTATTATGCTTTTGTAAGATCAAAGTTGGAATATGCCTCGGTCATCTGGAGTCCACACTATCAGGTTCACATTGATCGAATAGAAGCCATGCAGAGACGTTTCTTAAAATACTTAAGCTATAGAATTGATGGAGTGTATCCTCCCATCGGCATATCTCATGATGAGTTACTATCTAGGCATAGTTTCTCAAGTCTCGATGTAAGACGAAAATATTACTCCGTTGTTACGCTCCATAAAATTATCAATGGTAAAATTGACTGCCCTGAATTGCTTACAAAAATTAACGTTAATGTGCCTCGAATAGCTTCCAGATACGCTGACTCATTCTACCTAAGTACACCTCGTACCAATATTTTTAAAAATTCACCGGTATATGCCATGTCTAATAATTATAATAACATTAGCTGTTATATAGACATCTATAACTGTAGCTTACAGAAAATCAAAGCTTACTGTTTAGAGTAATTGCTGTTATACCTTCTCATTATTGTTTGTGTAGTTTAGTTATTTAGCACAGAATATTGTAAATCATATTATCCTGTTCTGTAATTGGGTTTTACCTGTAGAACAGTGTAAATTAAAATAAATAAATAAATAAATAAATAAATAACTATCGTACACCTTTCATGATTGCGCAATGTTCTGATACTACACCGTTTACTTTAACTATGGCTTTGGTATTGGGATATAGACGACGAACAAGTTCTATCAAGTGCAGTGGAACTCCCATGTTGCACAATTGCAATATTCAAATAGTGAAATATTGTCTTACACGCTTACAGGACTTGTCCCGGTTTATATTTCCGCGACTGTACCATTCGGCTTTGTATGAATAAAAATATCTTTCGGGTTAAAATTACTTCTTGATAACATAAAATATTATTGCAATTATCAAAATTCTGCTTAAGCCGATTGTAGATTAATTGTAGATTCCACAATTAAAGTCTGACGTCGTTACGAATGTCGGGCGCATGCGTGTTACTCTACTCTTTCGCTAGGGGGAATCCCCTTCGGTGAATTAGTTGAGAAACGCGCCCGACATCCGTAACTACACTTTAATTGTGGAATAGGCTTTAGACAAAGATCTCTCTACATATAATTTAATTAAATCTATCAATATATTCGCGTGTTAATGTGAGTCATATGCAGTTCAAATTTTAATTCTCTTAATTTGTATTTTTTGAATTAAATAAATTTAGTTAAGTTTTGCACCATATTACTTATTGATTTATACTGCATTTTTTAAATTTATAGTAATGGATAATTTCGTCGTAAAGAAACCTCGTCTTGATTACGATAATGACAATGCTACTGCTAGCACTAGTAAAATTGAAGAGAATGAAGAAAATAGAAAAATTGTGAAATCAACTCGAAATGTCAATCGTTTGTATGACGAATAATACTTAAAATTTGGATTTACCTGGACCGGAAATACAGATTGTTCAACTTCTCTCTGCATTGTATGTGGAAAGAAATTAGCCAATAGCGCGATGGCGCCTGCTAAATTAAGGCGTCATTTGACAACTGAACATAAAAATCTTTTAACAAAAAACAAAGAATATTTTAAAAGGCTTTTAGAAATGCAAGGCAAACAAAGAAAACAATTTGAAAAAACAATGAAAGTAAATGATAAAGTTCAATTTGCGTCGTATAAAATTGCTGAGTTAGTAGCATTAAAATTAAAGCCACACACGATAGCAGAATCTCTCATTTTACCTACCTGCTGTGAAATAGTGACAATTATGTTTGGAGAAAAAGCAAAGAAGGAAATTTTGAAGATTCCGGTATCTGATGATAAGAAGAATTAATGACACGTCCTGCAACATTGAAAGAACAGTCGCAGGTAAGCTTGTTAATATGCCTTTTGCAATACAAGTAGACGAATCAACTGATATAAGTGGCAAGGCGCAGCTCTTAGGCTTTGTTCGATTTACTTATGAACAAAAGATAATAAATCAATTTTTATGCTGCGAAGAACTTGTGGGTCGTACAACTGGTCAGGACTTGTTTGATGCAATAACATCGTATTTGAATGCTTTAAAATTATCATGGGATTATTGTGTCGGTATTTGTACCGATGGAACAGCTTCCACGACGGGATCAATCAAAGGATTTGTGGCTTTAGCTAAAACCATAAATTCAAATATAATATTCATCATTGTTTCTTGTACCGAGAAGTACTTGACATAAAGACAATGCCCAATAAATTAAACGAAGTATTTGACCAAGTAATTGCCATGGTTAATTTTATTAAAATGAGACCGGTGAAAACCTGAATTTTCAAACAACTTTGTTCATCGATGGAAGCAGATTATGTGTGTTTGCTTCTTCTTACCGAAGTGAGGTGGTTGTCACGAGGGAAGGTTTTAAATCGTGTGTTGAAATTAAAAAATGAATTACTTGCTTTTTTTGAAACAGAAAATAAAAAAACTTTTGTAAATTATCTAAAAAATGATGATTGGTGCAATAATTTGGCGTATTTGTCTGATATTTTTGAATACTTTAATACTGTCAATATAAGTATGCAAGGAAAAGATGAAAACATTCTTACATCGACTGACAAATTATGTGCACTCATTAAAAACTTATAAAAAAAGTGCGAAGTCTGCAGCACCTCTCAATTAAGTGGCATACAGGGGTACTGTTCACAAGCCTCTTATCTGAGGAAGCCCAGCAGTTAACAGCTTAAATAGTTTGCAAAATTTTACAATTCTGAGATACCAACTCCAGTATGAAATTTAAATCGTTCCTATCAGTGACAATTAAATGCTTCAGCTGCGATGCCGTTAAAATCCAATCGGCTAAAACGTTTGTGGGCAAACTGGCACCAGCTTCAATTTTTAACCATAGCGTTGCGTCTTTGGTCAATAGATTCTACCGTTTGCAAACTAGGCGCATTGTTGAATACAACTCTCCAAGAGCTAAATAAGAGATTGAAATACAATATAATTTCTGATACTGATTTCAAAGGATTATCTTTTGTAACATCAAAAAACATTTTTTTATGCAACTGTAATCTGTCGTGATCAAAATCTTCGAGGTAATATTTTCTGACTATATCGCTATCCTCTTCTTTTAACAAAAAAGCTGCTAATTTGATTACTCCTTTGATACCTCCGACTCAAAACGACTTTTAATACTTTGCATGCAGGTGTCTATAATTTCAAAATATAAAGTTCTGTAGAAATCTTCCGGTGTGTTCGCAAAATATTGGTTCTTAAAACCGCCTAGTTTTATGGAAACTTTCCTCTTTCTTGGTAGACTAGGTTCGTCTACTTTATATTTACATCTGTCTTCAAAAATAGACCTCCAAAGGATCGGAAATGATTTACGGCGTTGTTCAAGAGACTTGATAAGGCAGCTTATACTTTTCATATTTTCTGCTACATTTTTATTAATCTTCTGAATGTTAGCATTTACTTCTTCAATATTATCAAAGATATTTATTACAATTCTAAGTAAAAAGAAAAATTTATAAGATACCAACTTATCCAAATAGCCACTTGCTTTGGCACCAGCTTCACTATTAGATATCTTGACTTTGCTTTTCCATAAACTGAGTAATTTCTTTTTAGTTCTCAAAGATCGACTTTAATGGCACAACTCGAAGACACTACCTCGTAGGACAAAATGGTCCAAAGGTTGATGATCCAGAGTCTTCAGTGTTCGTTTTAATATTTTTAAAAATGTCAAGCCTCTTTGCCGAGTCTCTAATATAGTTTACAATATCTTTCGCAGTTGCTAAGAAGTCTCTTACTTTAGGTATCTCGTTAAACGCATCTTGAACTACTAAATTTAAGGAGTGTGCCATACAATGAATATATAGAGCTCGTGGTTCATCATTTAAGATTCGGTTTTGTAAAACAGTAAGTGCACCACTTACGTTCGCCGCGCCATCGTAGCACTGACCTCTTCACAAATTTATATTCAGTTTGAATTTTAGTAAAACGTCTTTTACCACTTTATACGGCGTTTGTGCGTCTGTGAATGGTGTTTCATACAGTCCTATAAAAAATGCGTGTATTTTTAAGTCCTCGCTTACTACTCGAAAATAAACTGTTGAATAAAGTCAGACTCTTCTTCAGTATGGCCGCGTAATGCGAGTCCTTGAATTGCCAAGTATTTGATAGAGCCTATTATTTTAAGCAGAGCAGTTCTTGCCGTCTTCATTCCAAGCAGTTTCGACTTAGAAAGAGAGGTTGCCATGCTCACCCCTTTATCAACTGCTGACATTGCACGAATTGCATAACGGTGCATTTCGGTATTTTCGTGTGATTTAAATCTCTCAATAGCTTTATTCCAATAGGTAATTAAATCCATCTTCTACAAATGCCTTATACGACAAGTTGGAATCTTTAGCCAGAATAGGAATTTTATGTTTCACATAGGCATCCTGCCAGACCTCGTAAAAGACTTTTGAAATATTTTCTTTATAGATCGACCATTTAAAGGTGTCTTTCTACTTTACTTGGAAAGATCGCCCCTTCTTAACCTTTTTTTATCAGTTTTTAATGAGTGATCATCAGTGCTTCCACCTTTCCATTATTTTGTTGTCCTCGGTAATTATCATATATTTAAAGAACTATATTACTAGCGGCTATGAGTTGGGGGGTCACGCAGGAAGTGAGACAGACAACCAACTCTTCAATGTATATGGTGAGCTGTGCGCAAGCGCGTAGGCGTCGTCCGTGTGGTGGGGGAAGTGAACCACCCAGTCAAGTTTAAAATTCGCTTCTAAAGGCGGAGTTCGAATTGTCACGCATGCGCACGAGACGCTTTATACTCAGAGTGAGACTATGTCGGCGCCGTAATGTTTTCAGTCGTTTCCAGGCCCTACTAGCAATATATGTTTAATCCATATATGGTAATTATCGTTCCCTCTTTGTCCATGATCTGTCCCGTCTCAAGTTGTTTTCATTTGTTTCTCATATTCTTGAGTACTCTATAAAATAACTTCTGGTTTGTTTTACTATCTTTTTCCATCTTAGTCCCAAATTCTTCCCATTCTTTGGATTTGGCTATTTTAATCTTTTCTATTTGCCTCGCGCCTCGCTATTTTGTAACCTTTCTTCGCTTCGTAGTTGTAAGTATGCCCTCCACATATTCTTTTTTGTTTTAATGCTGTTTTTGATTTCTTCACTCCACCAACTTGTTCTCTTCTTGGATCCTCCTGCTACCATTATTCCACATGCTTTAATTCCCGCCTTATAGATAAGTTCCTTGTATTTTCCCCATTCTCCCTCTATAGTCATTTCCTGAAGTTCATCTGTTGCTTCTTGTATTCCCTTAGTGATCTATTCTTCGTAATTCTGTTTTGTCTTTTGATCTTGTAGTTTATAAATCTGAATAGTCTTTATTTCTTTTTTGTGTGAATCTCCAACCACCTTCTCTTTCTCTTTAGTCTCATTAATTTTTAGTCTCGCGCCTAGTAAGTAATGATCTGTCGATAATTCGGCACCTCTATAGACTCTTACAGCATGTATACTTTTTCTGTTTATTTTCTCTGGTATGACGTAGTCTATAATTCATTTTCCGTTTCTTCCTGATTCCTCCCTAGTGTATTTGTGACCATCCTTGTGTTGGGAGAAGGAGTTTAGTATCACTAGTACATTCAGTATGCAGAAGGCAATTAATTTCTCACCATTCGTATTTCTTGTTGTTTCTCCATGTCTGGCCATCACTTCCTGTCTTCCTGCAGTATCATTCCCTATTCTTCCATTCAAGTCCCCTGTGATTATAATAGGATTGTCCGTTTCATCATATACCATTTGTAGCTCACTCCAAAATTGCTCCTTTTCTGTCTTCGAGGCATTTTCTCCCGGTTCATATACTATTATTTTATCCATTTTTTCAGCATCACCTCTTTTAAATGTTACTTTCATCGTTCTTTGGCTTACTGCTTTCCATTACATTAGTTTCTTCATAAATTGCGCATCTTACTCCTGCTTAGCCTCTTTTATCTTTCTACTCTGCTGTAGAGTAATCCGTAACCTTCTATATTCGTTTCTCATGTCCCTTTCTTTTTTGTCTCTGTAATTTTCAGTACTTCCGTATTATATTTCTTAATTTCTTGTATGAGTTCCTTTTCCTTTCCATTTAAGCCCCTAATATCCCATGTCCCTATTTTATGCCATTCATTTTCGTTTTCTCCCTTTTTCGTAGCGTTAGTCGCCTTCCCTTTGTCTCGTCGTGAGTGTTTTCCTGTTAACCGTTTTATTCTTGTTCTGTTGATACTGAAACAAGCGTTTGAACGTATTATTATGGTGTGTGTATCGAAACGGTAATTTATACATAGAGGCGAATTTAAATCCAAGAAAAAGTAAATTAACCACGAACCTAAATCAATGTGGCTACAAGATACTACAGATTTCTTATGTTTTTACTTCCTTTTACAATAAAGTAAGTATTGGATTCACCAAAAAAGTTCAAAGTTGAGTTTTCAACAGATCTTCACGTTTTAGAGTCCCCTGAATCCAAAAAACATGTTTTTGTTCATTGGTCTGTCTTGCAGTCTGTGTGTAAACAGAATACCTCAAAACGAAAAGAAGTATGGCGTTGAAACTTCATATATAAGTTTTGTGCACTATCTAGATGCAACAGCAAGGTTTTGAAGAAAATCGCATCACCGGAAGTATGGTGTTTACTCTTGTGATTTTTCGTTTTTTTTTCGATTTTCTCAAAAACGGATCTAACGATTTTTTTAAACTATACATTTTTATTAAATTTTTAATGTGTATTGATGTGAAATATGTGATTTTTCAGTTGAATACCTCTTAAATTGGTTTCTTTTGTTTTTTTTATTAACTCCTATTTTAAATAGAACACCCAGTATATTATCACAGTTTTGGAATTCAGCTTAAAATTTTAGTGAAAATTTGTCTCTTCAAGTAACGATCTATTTTGTACGGTGTCTGTAGAATTTGTAATTTTTGAAAATGTTGTATTTATGTTCTAATATAATGCGAAACACTATTTTATTTAAAATAAAAGGTACACCTAAATAACACTTAGAGTAACACTTTCAGTACCACAGCGTTACAAGGCCGGTCTGGACTCGGCTCAGGAGTGTCGACCATGGATATGCTTGCTGTGGGACATAATGGGACATAATCATTAATCAGCGCAGTGGTATATGCGCCCAATAGATGAACCGCTAACAGAAAATTTTTGACAAATGGTTAAAAATTAAAAATAAAATTTTTGTCTGATTATACGATCACTGTAAAAGGCCGTTGTGTGCGTGTATCACACCAGATTTTTTGCTACAAGTTCAAATTGCCTTTGCTTACAAAAATAACTGAATAACGATGGAACTTCAGTTTTTTAAACAATATTCTCTATTGGCAGAAAGTTGATTTATATCAAAGTCTTAATAGTATATTATTATATGAGCGATTATGACAGCCATTATTCACTAAGGTGGCGCAAGTCATCTGATACGATGTAATACGATACTTTATCTACTCCGATGCAATAGAAGTTTTATGTTCATATTTCCGAATTATGACATTTTTGACAATTGTTAACTTCAAAAGTCATTTAATAATACGAATGAATTTTGTGATTGGCTACAACTTGCAAATTATTGAATTATGAAAATCGAATTTTATGATTGGCTGCAAACCGTGAATTATGAATCATAATTCATGGGCATTATACAGTAGGAGTAGATGAATACATTTAATTACATAACTTTCTTGTTGACTGTTTCTGAAATAGGTAAAACATAATGTAGCAGAACGTTTTTATACCATTTCAGCCACACATGAATTGACCTTGAGTAGGTTCTGTTTTATCAAAGATGATGTTATACAACTGACCATAAAATCTATTTATACGTTTTCCGAATAATCGCGCTGGGTTATTTTTGGAAATGGTGTCATGCTTGGTTTTTAAAGTAGCTCCACAAACTATTTCTTATTGATATATCAGTCACGTTCTAGTTACTACAATATGGCAGATTGGACAATTACTCTAATCGTAGTTGTTGTCAAGTTGTGTATAATAGGACTCATCTTTTGTATGTGTTATTACTGGCGTAAAAAGAAAAGAAATCAAAATCTCAACAGTAAGTTCAAGGCACGACAAGTTACAGCAAGAATTTTACCTGATATGTCTTTTCCATTTACTAGATGCCGTTGTTCAAAATCCCATGTTGCCACCAGCATCACAAAAAACAGGTAACTAATGGAAATATTATGGTGTGACACATCTCAATGCTGATTTACTTTATACAATATTTATAATTACAAAACTAAAAAAATCTGTAAATGGCTTTACGCAGAACTTCCCTCGTCGACATTGTGACACTAAATAATTTTAAAAATCAAATTAAGTTAGGAGTACAAATATCTTCACGTTTCTAATAAATTAAATACATTTTCAAATTAAAAAAAAAGTGTATCAGGCTGGTGTTTGAACCCGCAGCATTTGCGGCTCTGTAGAATTCTCGATCCTGGCAGAGGATGTATCTGCGGCGGAATGCCATCTGAGCTACCGCTTCTCTTCGGAAAAGTCCGGCGCGCGCGTCTCATGAAGAGCGCGGTGTAATGGTTGGAGCATTTTTATCTTTTGTGACATTATCCTTTATCGGTTGAGTCTTATTTTCGGCAAATGTAAAGCCTCACCTTTGTGAAAATTATTACTTCTTTTTATTTCAAAATTAACACATTTTTTTTAAGGTGCTCACCCTGTATATATTTGTATGAAATTGTACCGGTTTCATGCAAGGTAGATATATAACATGTATGCAAAATAGCGTCTTCCTCCGACAACTAGTTTTTGAGCTATACTGCCAACCGACAGACAGACAAACAGACTGACGGAATTGATAAAACATCTTTTACATCATCTAGTGACCTTGAGACGTAAATATCTGAAAAACTTTCTGAAGGTGATTTTTTCGTAATTACATTACTTCCTTCGTCTTTCTGACGAGAGAAGTAAAAAAGTTATAGTCAGAAACCTAGTGATTTAATTGAAGTTGCATGGAAACATGGAGAGACTCCAATCCTATTTTCTAATTTAAATTTACGTTGATAATGTTCCTATATAATATTTTCATTTTTTTTAGTGTGGTAAGGTACCTAAAGGAACATTATGAATAATAGAATGCTACGAAAAAGTTTTAGAGGCTATCTTAAGTTTGAACGTCCTGTTTTTCGCAGTTTAATGTGGATTCTAATTTCAAATACACGAAATAGTTAATAGTGATTGAGACGTTATTATACTTAAACGTTAGCCGAAAAAAAAATAGTTATAAGTAATAGTTTTTACGAGACGATAAAGTTAAATTTTATCCAAGAGTAACGTCGAGACGAAGTAGAGTCCAAGAGTTGATAATAACTTGATCAAAGTGTATAATACAAAATTTTTTGCACTACAGGTCTATTTTTAGGTCGTAATAGTATATTGTATGTTAAGAGCTGAAAGTGCATTCTTGCCGCTTGCGCATGAATATTGCTGGTTGAGACGAAGTCGAAACCAGCAATCATGCAAAAGCGGCAAGCGCACTTTTAGCTCGAATCATACATACTATTTTTTCGACGACTGAGCATATTATTAAAGGAAAATATCAAATTTCGTTTTATCGCAAAAATTAATTGACAATCAAGTTAACATTACTCGCGCAGTCTATATGACATGTGACGCGATTATTTCCACAAATGACGGGCGTTGTCAAGGAAACATTCGGACGTGGCTACCTATTTTGTTCACGCGGAAACCCAAAACGCTCGGCGAGCGGCAAAAAGATGAAAACGCACGCTCAGCGGCAAATGTCAACTTTCTGTTGTCAAATGACAGTGAGAAAAATCTACTTTCGATGTCAGTCGTCGAAAAAATTGATTTTATTCGCAATCACATTGTAATGTGTCAATTTCATGATATGACAACAGCTGGGAACTAGATGATTACTTCAAACTAGCCAGGAAATTATTACATACCCCGAAAAATATTACATACCTGAAGAGTGGGGTGTTTCCATGGTAACAAAACATTGAGTGGGTTGTTTTCATGGTAACAAAAATATTAGCTACATCAAGATATCTATTATTCAGAATTCAATTGTAGTTATTTTTAAAATTAGATGATTGCAAATAAAATAGTATACATACCACGGTTGGAAGTTTCATCCCTGTCTCGAGATAAAGTTAACCTCGACGCTACGCGTCTCGGTAAACTACCTAATCTCTCGACAGTAATGAAACACTTCCCACCTCGGTATGTAATATACTATTCTCCACCAAGGGAGAGAAAGTAAAATAAACAATTTTCACCGTGGTAACTAATAAATTGCTAAGTTACCAAATATGACTATTTGAATTTTGACGTTTTAAAGAGCTGTATTGTCAGGTTGACAGTTAAAATATTTTCGAAATTTGTTGGGAATTTAGGTATTAAGCCGTTTGGTAGTGCAAAAAATAGTATATACACCACGGTAGCGAATCGTCTTATAACTTCGCGCTTTAGATACTTCGCGCTGCGCTCTCAGTATCTAATATGCGCTCAGGTTATAATACTGCGCTTCGCTACCTTGATGTATAATATACTATTATTCAATTCTTATAATGCCATTAATCAATAAATATTTGTATTGACAGCAGTGAAAAGCCATAGTGACAATTTGGAAAGTACCGCCTGTGATTCGTAGGCTTTTATGAGTGTAGACTACTCCAAAAACTGATCTTTGTCTAGAAATGTACTTACAAGAAGTTACTAAAACGAATTAATAGGTTAAGGATGGGACATCTGTCATAAATGTTATAAGTAATTACTTTTAAAGATATTCAAATAGTGTGCTGGGTATTATTAACGTTGAGTTAATTAATAGATATTTCGATTACATTTTATAAAAGTGTAGCAGACAATTTCCGGAAAAATATCTACTTTGAGACTCAAAGAAATATTAATTGTCATTTTTAATTCAAACCCATTTTTATGCAGGTGTGGAAACCTTTGCAAAACAAAATATAGAATCAGTAGTACAAAAATTGTATTCATATTCCAACTACAAAAGAATTAAAATGTTTTTGTGTTTACTGAACAGACTATACAACTTTAACCGTAAGAATTGAATAAAAAGAATTTCATATATCAAAGGAACACATACATAAAGATTTGACCAATTAATCAAAAGTCTTTTACATATAAAGTTGCAGTTTTTAAGCAAAACTTCAAGGCGATTTTATGTTTTACTATACAGAGTGTCTCAAAATTGCAGAGAACAAGTATAAGGGCGTTATGCTGCAGCAAAAAAAAAATTGAAAAAACCCTAATAAGCATATGTCCTAAAATCATCCATTTCAAAGATATATTTGATTAAAGAATTAAGATAGCAATTGATTTTTAAAACCTTTAGATTTCGTAGGCTGGTGTTTTGTTTTCATTATCTTTTTGTTTTACGTACAACTGTCAGAATTATTATGGGTGGTACAGTTACTATAAATTTTACTTACTCCCGCCCGTATTCATAGTCGTTCGCCAGCGACTCGCCAGAGTTTCGTTATGAATAGTATGTTGGCGGCACTGTACGTCTATGTCAAATTCGAGGTTAGCAGGTTAGATTTTGTGTCAGTTTCTGTCAAAACTGACTGAAAACCTAACCTGATCACCTCGAATTTGACATAGACGTACAGTGCCGCCAACATACTATTCATAACGAAACTCCGGCGAGTCGCCGGCGATCCGCTGGCGAACGACTATGAATACGGGTGTAATTTAAAATCATATCAACTTGTAATATACTATTTTGCAAAATATGCTTGTTATTTTTTTATATTTTACTGTATAACCACATCCACATATTGTATGTACACAATAGTTATTTGTACAACTAGTTTTGAAAGTCATACTTTTTTTCATTGATTTGCAGTTGAATGAAAAAAGAGACTTTAAAAACATGTTGTACAGGTAGTTTTTTTGCATAGTGATTTCTTGTAACTCGAAATTTAGTCGAAAAGGACTTCGGAATCTACAACTGTCAAATTGACAAGTTGTAAGTTTAAGAAAATAGTTAAAAAAGTGTACTTTTCGTTAAAAGAAGTGATAACTTTCTTCACGATTTTTCGTTTAAAAAAGACGACTTTCGTGATCACTATGCAAAAAAAATATGTGTTGGAACAAAACACCAGCCTACTAAATAATAAATCTTTAAAATACGAATTGCTATCTTTAATTTTTGATAAAGGATATGCTTGAAATGAATGATTTTAGGGCATATATTCA
This sequence comes from Agriotes lineatus, assembly GCA_940337035.1. NCBI lineage: Eukaryota > Metazoa > Arthropoda > Insecta > Coleoptera > Elateridae > Agriotes > Agriotes lineatus. Next base: position 61,909 of record CALNHX010008109.1, read on the forward strand.
TTGGGACTTTTTCATTATTTTTTGCTGCGGAACAACGCTTATGCAGCGTGTCCCAGGAGCCAGGATTGATGTTACAAGAGATGTGATGCACTAAAACTTTTGAAATTTTATTTTAAGATTGTGGGATTAAGCCCTGCTTGGATTGATGAGAATTTTACGAATATTTTCAGTTTTTGAAAAACAAGTCGGCCGTGACAGTGAAGCGAAAACTATTTTCTTTTCAGGTAAACTACCCTTTTTGTTCATGATACGACAAAATTTTACCAAGAAACGTTATTCAGAATGAGAAATTATGACCCTATATAAATATTCATGAAGATCTACCTACTTAAATTAAACCATAATTTTTAATAAAAACAATTTATTTGGCTTAATTTAAAAAAATGACGGTTTAATCTAAGAAGGTAGATCTTCCTGATATTTGTGTAGGGCCATAATTTCTCATTCTGAACAACTTTTCTTGGTAAAATTTAGCCGTATCATGAACAAAGAGGGTAGCTTACCTGTAATGAAAATAGTTTTCGCTTCACTGTCAAGGCCGACTTGTTTTTCAAAAACTGAAAATATTCTTAAAATTCTCTTCAGACCAAGCAGGATCGAATCCCAGAACCTTAAAAGAAAATTCAAAAATTTTTAGTCCATCTCACCTCTTGTAATATCTATCCTGGGGCACACTGTATATTTGTTCTGTGTAATTTTGAAACACCCTGTATATTGATTTTAAAAATATAGTTTAATTTTTATATACGAGTACACTTTATGTGATGAGCTAAACAACTACAGAATAAACACCTAGTCGTAGCTGTTTATTCTGTGAAACAACTGTTTAGGTAGGAATCAGACTGTGCGACCGTCCCCGATCGATCGTTGACGGCGAGCGATCGTCGGCGGCCGAGCAAAAATTTAAAAATTACACTGTTCGTCCGAAGTCGGGATCCCGTCAAGTAAAATATTTCTATAATAAAAGTGAAATGACAGAATTTATTAATTAGCTAATAATGGCGAATATTGAAAGTGAAGCAGAATACGCAGTTATTGCTTATATTCTGTGGAGAAGAAAGCAAAAAAGGGCGGTATGGGTGTGAGAAATGTATTTGCATCGAGAGCAATAGGGAGACTTTTTTACCTTGTACCCAAAAGTAGTCAATGACCCCCAACAAGTTTTAAAATTATTGTCGAATGCCACAAGATTGTTTTAAATTGAAATACAAAACGTGCTCAATATGTTTATTCAATGTAACGTGAACTATGGTATTAGCAAAATAATATAAGATTAGGTGTGTTTGTCACCGATACTATTTAATATATATATATATATAGTGAATATGTAATACGGGAAGTAATGGAGGAATGGACAGGTGGGATATCAATAGGCGGAAGAAACATCAATAATCTAGAAGAAGAATTACAAACGCTTATGACAGACTGACAAGAATAAGTAAACACTTTGGCCTTAATCTCAACAGAACCAAAACAAAGGTTATGATAATAGACAGACCTAACGAAAACCTACCTAGACCACCCATCATAGCGGGCTTTGAAGTAATAAGGAGCTTCACATTCCTAGGATTGATAGATCAGGATTGAGATGAAAAGACACCAGTAACTTACGTCATATACGCCAAGGGCTATCATTAACATTCAGTCATTGGCAGCATTTATTTGTTTTTGAAAAGGGGTCACAACATCGCAATTCAGAGAATTTAAACAACTACAGAATAAAATATACGAGCCACGCTTATTCGAACAAAGCTCACAAACAAAACTTAGAAAACAGTAAACAGCCAATGTTTGTCCGCGTTTTGCGATCCAGGTAGAAAAAAAAACTTTATAAATACCGAGAAATATATTTAGCCGACGCTACTGTCAAAGAGAAGGTTACTTCTTTATTTACGTAATGGACCCGTCCGACACAAAATCAACTTTATCGCAGCTATGACGCTGGTGTCTTTTCATTTCAATCTTGCTCTAATAACGGACAAACCGACATGGGAAATTGCGAAAACGAAATAAAACGAAGAGACGCAACCACGAAATTGACCAAAATATGGAAAGACACTGCGATATCAAAGCAAACCAAACTAACGTTGGCATATAGGGGAGAGGTGGCATGAAAGGGACATTTTACCTTAAGTATTTTTTATTAATACGTAGAAAAACTTTTTGTTATGAAAATAAACATTATTGTGTTGCGCAAGGTTTGTTTTAAAACTTTATTGTAGAAAAAATGAAAATTATAACATTTTCCAATAAATACAAACAAAACTTTAAATATCTGCTAATGTCCCTTTCAAGCCACTACAGAGGGTTGAAAGGGACATGAACAGGACTGAAAGGGACATGTGCAGTATGTTTAAAGTAAAGCAGATAGATCCACTTTAAATGATAAATAAAAATGCGTTAACTCTTGCAGATCCTTTATTCTTGACGGGTGGGGGTAGTTTCCTCACAATATCTTGTCTCTCGATATCGGCCACATCTTCACTATCATAAACAAATTGATAGCCTCCATAGCTTTTTTTCAAAAACTTTACCGTTATATTGTTATCTGGGTGTACTTGCATTATTTCTCCAACGAAATATTTAACTAATTTCTTCTTAATGAACTTAACAACAATAAAATCTCCCGTATTCAAACTTTCGCTTTTAATGTCCGGTATTTCTTCCTCGGCTTCTATATTCTCTTCTAACTCGAATGATTCATCACTTTCAGCATAATCAATGTCTTCTTCGTCACCACTTTCGCTACTGCTCGATTGCAACAATGTTTTCTTAACCATCTGGACTTTCTTCTGAAATATGTTTCTGGTGGCCTGATTTTGTTTCGCCTTTTTCACGGCACAGTTTTGTTCAATTTCATCTTTTTCTGGTGTTTCAGTGATAACACGACTGGATCCTCTTTTTCTCTCTCTTTTGGCAGACTGTCTCGGAGGAGCTTTTGGAAATGGTCGTATGTTGGCAGGACTTACTAC
>CALNHX010008110.1:0-64862 GCA_940337035.1 Agriotes lineatus
GCTTTGTACATTTCATACATTTTACGTGAAATTAAATATTCTTGTCCCTGCAGATTTCTCACAACACGCATTCGCGTCGTCTTTTTCGTTCCTGTGGTCCGCTGTTTAGAATTCGCCTTTTTTAACAGTTCCTCTCCTGAATGCGTTATAAATGTTGATCACAATTTGTTTAGCATCCAAAAACAACCGTGTTTTAAATTGACACTCTCGTATTTCTCCGTTATTTTCTTATTGTAGAGCGACTCCGTCGTCTATTTCATCACTCCACATTTTAAACCCCAATGAGTTTCTCTAGGCACTTGAAAATCAACTAATAGTAATTTACGATACAAGCTACTCTTTAGGCACGAGTGGGAGAGAGTTAAAACGCGAGTGAGCGAGTGTTTTAAACCCCGCGAGTGACTAAAGATGCTTTACGCATGTGTATCGTACAATATTTTATCTACGATAGAATCTAGAAAACACGGTAAATATTAAAAAAAATGTAAATTAGGATTACCAGTAATTTTGCGTGTTTTAAACATTTTCAAACATGTTGCTACTGACAACGTGCCTAACGAATCTTTTAAACACGTTACTACTAACGACGTAAACTAATGAAAACATGTTATTAAACAGTCGTTTTACAAACTTAAAACTGCCAACTAAAAGGCAATTTTACGCACTGTCGTAGATAAATGTAATTTTAGAAATACTTTAAGGAAAACATTAGTATAGATATTAACGATACAAGTTTGATTATGAGCATCTCGTTAAGTGCCATAAGCAAACGTGTATTGTTCAATATTTTATCTTCATCAATAAATTCTGGTTCAATAATTTTTTTTCATATAAAAAGAGTGCGGTAATATGTATCCATTACCGTACTGAGTGCGGTAATATTCATTACCGCACTGAGAGCTCGTAACGATACTGAACTTAATAGTCTATAACAACACCGATGAATCAGAGATTATCTTAACACTGATGAAGATAAAGTAATTTAAAAATAATTTACGTAAAATCTTTATGCCATATCATGAAGTCATTGCTCATTCAACCCGTTATAAATGTTGATCACAATTTGTTTAGCATCCAAAGACAACTGTGTTTTAGATTGACACTCTCGTATTGCTCCATTTGTTTCTTGCTGTAGAGCGACTCCGTCGTCTATTACATCACTCCACTGTCTCCACATTTTAAACTCTGCTGTTTCACTAGGCACTTCAAAATGAACTAAATGTAGTAAGTAATTAAAACTAATTTATGTAAAACCTTTATGCCATATTGTGAAGTCATTGCTCTGAATTCTTGAAAAATATGTAAACGTAAAAACAAGAGAAAGGGAGTACTGACGATTTAACGAGTCTGGCTGAGTACGGTCCATTTTACTGCAATCCAATCCGTGTATTAACAGTTTACAATTAAAAACCATTCTTCTTGAGGTACCATCTCCATTTAGTGAAGGTTGGCAACAATTGTGGCGAATTCTTCTCGGTCTTGTGCTGTTCTGATTAATGTATGCGTGTTTAGACCTGTCCAGTCTCTTATGTTCTTCAGCCATGAACATTTTCACCGTCCTGGACGTCGTCTTCCGTCTATTTTCCCTTCTATAATTAATTTTAGTAATTGGTTTTTGTGGTTTCTTGTGATGTGGCCGAGATAGGTTTTCTTATTTTAATCGTATTCAGTAGTTCTCTGTCACGTCTTAGTACTTCATTGTTTGTGATATGGTCAACCCATGATATTCTGTGCATTCTTCGGAACACCCACATCTCAAATGCTTTTAGCTTGTTCGTCTCTTTTTTGTTCATAAATCTGTATCTTATCTCTAGTGCGAGGCTCTTATTACATAGCAAATTTCTCATTTTCAGAAAGGTCATTCTGGCTGTCTTTATTCTTGTTCGTATTTCCAGTTCTTGGTCTAGGTCCTCGTTTATCCAGCAGCTAAGATATTTAAATTTATCTTGTTCTATAGGTTCGTTGTATATATCTACGTTGACTCGTGTGTTTGGTGTTCTACTAACTACCATTGTTTAGGTTTTAGTCGTGTTAATTTTTAGTCCAACAGGTTGTGATACGGTCCATTAAACGTTGTAGGGTCTCAGAACTGTCGGCAATTATTACGGTATCGTCCGCATACCTTAAGTTGATGAGTAGTCTTCCGTTGACTTTGATTCCGTCTTCCAAGTTTTCAAGTGCTTTTTGGAATACTTGTTCCAAGTATAAGTTGAGCAGAATTGATGACAGAACACATCCCTGCCGAACTCCTCGTTTGATAGGTACTTCGGTTGTAGTTGAGTTTTCTAGTCTTATTGCTGCTGTTTGTTGTTCGTATATGTTTTTAATGATTGTGGAGTCTTCTTTGTCCAAGCCTTTGACCATTAACCAGTTCAATAGCTCAATGGAGACAATCACAGCTATTGTCCATAATGGTAAAGTTTTCCGGGTTATGCCGTGGCAGTAGATTTGAACTTGACGTTTCGATGATCATGCTGTCCACTTCTTAGTCTTTAGTCTAGATGAAAGTATTTAGGAGACTTCGTCAGAAGCTGACAGCGAGTGTAGTGGTAAGTTGTCGGAAGGTTACGCAACTAGCGTTTACCGCCATCTTGAAAAAAGGGTTAAACGCCTTTTTATTCCAATACTTTGGCTCCCGTTGGCGCTATATTAAAAATAGATACAGCGTTTTAAAGGATGTCAAATCTCTTACAATTTATGTTCGATTCATATTTTTTTATTATTTTTATTTTTTTGTGCGGCAAAGTTGAAAATGAAAGCACAGCAAACGGTTTTCTGTATGTTTCTTGAAATGGGCAACTCGCACAGGGAAATTGTTTATTTTCAAACTTGTAGGGCGTGAAAAAACCTGCAGTCTGGTATATGCAATTTTTATTTTCGGTTGATATTGTACATTTAGGCCCGCCGCAAAGGTGTGGCTGCGGAACCGTTTTCCACACTACCTCAAAAGTAGAGTTCTAGAAGCGTTTTTTTAACGTTTCCCCGGGTGGTTTAATCCACGAGGTGTCGTCATTTCGTCGCATTAATTCCTTGCCTAATTCATGATTTTGCCTTGCGTTTTGTTGTAGGTCCTGGTTGAGTATCGTTATTTTCTTTGTCGTTGCAAGCCTCAATTGAAACTTCTTAATTCTCAATAAGGTCATTGCTATTTTCTATAAATTTTCGTTGTCAGTACCGTCTTTATCACAAACAACAACCGCAAGCTGTTTTCTTTACATTTCCATGGAATGAATTTCAGAAGTTCATCCAGTACTGCTTTTTCTGTGATGATTTTCGGTTCCAGTCCACTGTGCTTCCTGGTCTAGGCCCATTTTTTCGGATCGTAAAGATACCTAAGCCTCATATGCCACACGTGTCGCTAAAAAATTCAAAGAAGAAAAAATTACTCCAAACTTCTCGCTACTGCAGGAAAACATTCATTCTTGCTTTCTACAAAGGAAAAAAAAAAAAAGGAAATGTTAAGTTCACTACGGTACAAACGTTTCATGAAATGATCTACAAAATCAAAAACGAATCACTTTCACCGTCACCGGATGCCAAACGGCAACACACTTTCAAGGAATACTTTCATGTGCAGATGTGGCTATAGGAAAAAGCAATAACCTTATTTAGGATGAAGTATTGCGATTGAGACTTCCAACGACGAAGAAAATAACGATACCCAACCAGAACCTACAAAAACGCACAAGGCAAATTAATGAATTAAGCAACAAATTAATGGGATGATATGACACATCGTGGATTGGGACTCCCGGGGAAAATACGTTTAAAAAAAATGCGCATAGAATTCTCCCTCTGGGGTGGTGTGGAAAAGCGTCCAGCAGCTACGCGGCGCTCTACAATGTACAATATCAACCAAAAATAAAAATTTCGTATATCAAACTGCAGCTTTTTCCATGCCTTACAAGTTTGATAATAAACAATTTTTCTGTGGGAGTTGCCCATTTCCAGAAAAACATCAAAAACCGTATGTTGCTCTTCTATTTCCAACTTTACCGCACAAAAAGTTAAAAAATATTAACTCTACGGAAAAAGTTAATAGAACATATATCCTAAGAAATTTTACGCTTTTTAAAACTCTATAAGTCAATTTTTAATGCAGCGTCAACGGGGACCAAGATATTTGAAAAAAACGCGTTTAACACTTTTTTCAAGATGGCGGCGAACGCTATTTGGGTAACGTTCCGACAACTCCCCACTGCACTCGCACATAGCTCCCCTAACAAACCACAACACATCACTCACAGCGGGTGACTGTCCGACTTCAAGATATGGATTTCGGACATACCAACTGGACTATAACTAATATGCATGATGAAGAACTCTGGTAAACCTCTATTTAGAATTAATTCGTCACAGCTTTGACACTTGCAACTGATTTTTGAGTATTGCTATTAAAAATATCTTCATATTTTTGCATTAACATATCTCTGTACGGCTACATATTTTTTAAATTTATTTAACAGGACTGCATATTTACAATCTACTCTTATATAACATAAGAGAGAGTAATAAACAAATCGTATGACATAGCTTATGACTTGAGGGAGGTCCATCCAATGATGTTACTCCCAAATAAAAGGCATTAAGCCTGGTTGGGCCGAGGTATGAGGTCATGTGGCCATTGGCGATTTAATCTTCATGGTGCGACTGGTTCTTAGGCTAGCTGATGTACCAGATCGTTTTCGTGTCCCACGAGAGTGTAGTGGTGGACAGTTGCTAATCTTTGGATTTCGCTGGATACATGTGGAATCCCCAGGTCTTCGTGGAGGGTCTGATTATTAACATACTATGGGACGTTTGCCAACATGCGAAGCGTCTTCGACTGGAAACGCTGCAGGATTTTAGTGTTAGACAGCTTTGTGCAACCCCACAGTTGAACGCCGAAAGTTTCAAAATGGCTTTATACAGGGGAAGTTTATTTTCTAGTGATAACTGCGATCGCCTTCCAATTAGCCAGCTCATTTCTTTAACTTTGAGGTCAAGCTGTTTTCTTTTTGTCCTTATGTGAGTCGTCTAGGCGAGCCTCTGGTCAAGGTGCATTCCTAAATAATTTACTTCTGATTTTACTGGTATAACTGTGTTGTTAATTGTGACTTGTGGACATATACTTCGCTTGTTGGTAAAAGTGACTGGGTGGATTTGTCGTTATTTACAGAAATTCCCCAGTTGCTGTGCCAATTCTGGAGGAGGTCGAGGTGATTCTGAAGGTTTTAAAATTGATTGAAGCGTCTGAAGTAAACACTAAGTACAATAGGGGACTTAGCACGCTTCCTTGTGGTACTCCAGCAGAAATATGCTGATAATTCGAGAATAAATTGTTTATTCTGACTTGGAACTTTCTGTCACATAGGCAAGATTTTAGCAAGAGATAAATTTGACTTTGGAAGACTGATTTGAGTTTGTATAGTATACCTAAATGCCATACTCTATCAAAAGCTTGCTTGATATCTAGAAAGGCTGCGGTGCAGAACGCTTTGGTTTCCAGTGATTTCATGATTTTTGTAAAAATCCTGTGGGTTTGCTGGACTGTCGAGTGTAGCTTTCAATTGATGTGTTGGTATAATTTGGTCTAGGTCCACAGTCTTTCGATTCTTTTTAGGAGCAGTCTTTCGAATACTTTTGACATAAGAGTAAGAAGGCTTATAGGTCGGTATGATGTTGGTTCTGTTGGTGGTTTGCCAGGCTTGGCTATCATTATGATTACAGTATATATCTATTGAAGGGGAAAGTAACAAAGCCAAACATGCTATTGTAGATGATAGTGAGCAATACTAAAGTTTTCCGGGGCAGATGGAGTAAAATTTAACCTGTCATAAGATCATAACCAGGAGATTTATTAACAGTGTTATATTTGAGTTCCTGTTGTACCTCGGCAGGGAAGAATGTTTTGATCGGTAGGGACATGTGACACGGCGCATGGATGAAGTCTTCTATTTCTTCTTGATTATTATTTGCACCTGGCTCTGGTGTTGTAAAGACATGTGCAAGATGATCGGCGAATACATTTGCTTTTTCAGTGTCAGTCCTAGTCCATGTTCTGTCTGTTTTTCTGATTGGTGGAGTGACAATTCTGGGTCTTTTAAATTTCCTTGTGGCTCTCCAAACTGAGCAGTCATTTCTTGATAAATTGGCTATGTAGTATTTGAAAGTTTCATTTTTGGAATTTCTAAGTGCGGTTTGTAGATGATGAGTAAGTCTGTTGTATGTTGTTCTCTCATTAGCATTTCTGGTTCTCTGCCATCTGCCTCTTGTTCTGCGTTTTCAATGACTAATTCTTTCATACGTCGAGGTATATTATCAGTTGCCAAATGTCGATTGGAATCCGTGGGCGTGGCTTCCCGAGCTGCATTTTGGATGAGTCGTGTGAAATATTCCGTTGCGTCATCTAGTTCATCAGGTGTTTTTATTCTTATTGAAAAGTTGGTGCGTTCGGTTACCAGTTGTTGGAATAATTCCCAGTTTGTGTTTTTAGTGGTGAGCCTCGGAGGATTTTCTTTAGTGATCACGTTAGAGCTTCCTGTTATCATTATCGGTGAGTGGTCGGATGATAAGTCATAGTTGGATTCCATTCTGAAGAACGTATTGGAAATGCCTTTCGTTATCGCGAAATCTAGGAGATTTGGGATTTTGTGCAGATCACTAGGCCAGTAAGTTGGTTCATAAGTTGATAAATAATTTAAGTTGAGATTTTGTACGGCGCGTAGAAGATTTCGCCCTTTCGGAGTAATTAGGCGTGATCCCCATGCAGTGTGCTTGGCGTTCTAGGTGCCAGGAATTATGAACTTATTTCCAAACTTTTGGAAGTACTCTTCGTACTCGTCAATAGTGATTCGATGTCGGGATGAGCAGTAAACTGCTAATGCTGCCACGGTTAGTGGGTGGCATTAGTTTCTATTTGCAATAATGTGTTTTGGATTTTATTAGTTTAATAGGACTCTAATTCCAAGTGTTGTAAAGCAGTTCTAATAAGTACTGCTAATCCTCCGTGGGCGGTTCCATCCGGGTGATTTGTAAAATACACTGTAAAGTTCGGTATTTTAATAACAGTTCTATTCGTAGCATGGGTTTCGGAAAGGAACAGTAGGTAATAGTTATTTACGTGGCAAGCTGAGTAAATTAGACTTTATGGGCGAGCCGGATACTTGTAATACGGTGAGCCCCAACAAACGCTAATTGCAAGCGAGCCGCGTACAACGTTTTATTTCCTCTTGGGGAACATCCTAAAAATTAATATTAGTGATTAATGAAGGATGTATCTATTAAAAAACAAGGTGCCTGTAAAGTCGCGATGGCAGCATTTTACAGGCACCTGGCCTGTAAAGACTCTCTTACCGGTCAGTTCAAACGACAGTAAAACTTTACAGGCACCTGGCCTGTAAAGACTCATTTACCGAGTCAGTTCAAACGACAGTAATGGCCGTTTCACAAGTCAAGAGGAAATAAATCAATTTTATGTAGTCGTAAGAATAATGTTATTGCTGGGATATGATTTGCTATCCTATTTGCTTTCCACGATGCTATCCGTAGTGGCGAAGCCATTTTTAAGCTAAGTTAGTTTGGATATGACGATTGAGAGCATGTTTCACACCATGTTATTTTGATTAATTAATTGTGCGAACATATTTTTAAATTCTGCAAGAAATTGTGATAGTTGCTGTCCAATTTGTTGTTCGCTGTTACCACCGGTGTTATTGTTATTATCGATGCGCGAAGGACCTGTTGTTTTGTGGTAATTTCAGGTGACGTGCAGCTTGGTAGGCTGGATGATTTGGTAGAGGAGGAAATTCATTTAATGTTGGAATTTGGGTTGGAGATTGTTTATTATTCTTCTGCTTGGGCCTTATCTTGCTCTTTGTAAGGCTTTGTAGACTGTGCAGCCTTTGTAATTAGCTGAGTGATTTTCTCAGCATAGTGCACATTTACCGGGGGTGTTTGGAGCTTTTTGACAGGTGTAGGGGTTGTGTTTTCCACCACATTTAACACAAATTACGGTTTTACAGTAGGGTTTAGTGTGCCCGTATTCCTGGCATCGTGTGCATTGAGGTATTATATTTTTCTTCTTAGGCGCTTCAACTGTAACTTTAATGTTGCTTAGGTATTTTATTTCATATATTGTTTTATTATTTTCTTTTGGTGCGAGATCGACCATGAACAATGGTAGTGGGTCTTTTGTTACCCGATGACGTATATTGATGATATTGCGCACTCCGTGCCCAAGTTCCGCCAATTCGGATTTAATTTCGTCTGTCGGTATAGAGTGGTGAAGGTTTCTAATTGCAACTATATATATCCGATCTTCCTTTAGTTGGAAGGTGGGGTGAATTATTTGATCATCTGTGAGGGGTTTTTGTAACTTAGGATACGAGTCTACGGTATGTACGTTAATTTTGATTGTATTGTTTGTTAGGGCTTTGGTGTAAAACTGTTCTTTATCTATGACCTTGGATAAGTTAACCATCATTTGTTCATAGTTGAGAACACCATGTATAAAGATAGGTGGTGGTTTTTGGCGCTTTTGGTTGTTGTGCGGAGTTGTTGGCTTGAGTATTACTGTTACCTTCTGGTTGAGATAGGACGTCAAATCTATTGTGGGTGCTATTTAGTTAAATTCCCTGAGTTCTGTTGGAGTGTTGGTTATTCTTCTTTTTTTACATGTTACAACTTGCCATGGATTGTTTCTTGTTGATGATTGTTCCTCGTTTGTTGTTTCCATATCGTTTGTTTCAGCATTTTCGCTTATTGCATTATCATCCTGAGTATTTAAATTGAGTTTTGGAGGTCGTAGATTCGACGTTTGATTACTATGTAGCGGACAAGTTTGCTGCATAAAATTCTGTGGTTGTGCGGAAATTGGAAAATCGAAGTTTGGCGTGCACATTTGTCCTCCAATTGGGGGTTACTGTTGTTGTTGAAAATACATGGTTTGATTTATTGGATCATTTGGATTATAACCGAACTTTGGGTTTATGTTTGACATTTTGCATTTTGGTACTCACACGATAGCGTTATCTGTAAGGCCGCCGCTAGACAGATAAGCCGCAAACACTTTTTTTTACGACCACGACTAAAAGTAGGCCTTTTAGCGCTAGCTTTTTTCACTAAAAGCGACGTTTTATAATTTATCGTGTTTAAAATGAGATCAGCTGTTTACTTTTAGCACATGTGATATAAAGTGAAGTGAGGTTATAAAACTACAATTTCGAACTGGAAGTGAAGTTGTAAAGTTATTCTTGTTACTTCTTGCGTTAGAGGTAAAGTGTTTTTTAAATAATTAAAACGTTATGTAATGAATACAGTCAGATGTGTACCTACTATTATAATTACCTTTGATAACTAACGTTGACAGTACTGGCTCAACAAATATTCACCTGCGCGTCAAGGCCATATCTTTATTATGACATAAATTATAACTGTCATAAATGCAAGCCTTTGTTAAATCAACATTTATGGATTACTAACAGTAAATTTAAGGTCGTAGAAAAAATATTGTATGCAAACTCGTGCTAAAAGAGTTATTGCACTCGAAATGTATGAAACTCAGCCTTCGGCTTTGTTTCATAATTTTCATGTCTCGTGCATAAACATCAACTTTTAGCACTTGTTGCATAAATAGCTATTATTTATTATAACACGATATCCCTTGAACTTTTACGGACTGGACCGGCACGCCTTTACAGTTTAAAAGCTAAGCGAGAACTTCACGGCTACATATAAAAATATATCTAAAATTTAGTTTTTATTTTTTCATAATACCTAGATGTTGAACTATGGCAGTACTGTCTGCTTGATCGAAATGTTACGCAGAACAGCCACGCCATTAAAATTTAAGTCATGGCCGTTGTAACCGTTGCTGCACCATCAAATTACCAGCATTGTTTTAATTTATTGGAAAAGGAATTTGTAAACATCCGTTGCTACACTACCAAATAACGTGGGGAGTCAGGTTACTAGTAAGTTTTATTTATATTAAAGCACATAAAGCACCAGCCTCTACACCGAAAGGTAAAACGAGGTTAACGATAATACATACATACATACATATTAAAATATATAACTGACTCGGATAATTTATTACCCTCGGCCTAATCAGCCACAAAATATATCCCCGTCCGTTGTATGCCCAATATCCGCCTAATACCGTTAAATACATTTAAGAAGCGTGATAATTACCCGTAATAACAGATAAGCAACTCTTAGTTCATCACATGTATAAATACATTTTTATTGTTTGGGGTAGTTTGTAATTTTTGGTTGAAAATGATTTTATTAAAAGTATTAATCTCTATTTTTTGCTTTATTTACTTATACAGGGTGTCAGATGTAGCAGGACAAAGATTTGTAATGTGAATTCTTTAAACAATCACTTGTCGCTGAGGTAGGTAGTTTAAAATTGACACTTCCATTACAGTGGTGCCTTTTACATTTTAAATAACGAGTTTTTGCAGAAATATTTCTATTGCCTAATTTCCAAAACTTACTTCCTTCTCCATCGTTTTCCCTCTCCCATTCTTCGAAAAAGTGGGTCATTCAACTGCGAAGACCAGGCTTGTTGCCCCCAGCGCGGAGTTGCTGTCGCCGCCTATGGCCGACCTGCCACACGGCTTGCAGTGGTTCTCCAAATCTATTTTGAAACCCTTTCGTGTTGTTTGCAGACGAACAAATCAAAGGTTTAGCAGTCTTGCGACCCTTCTTTCTAGAAACTATACTTCGCGCAGCGAACAAATAGAGTGACTTATGCAACCCAAATAACATTTTACAAAGGTCACTTGATAACCATTATAACTATAATTACTAAAAGGATCAGAGTTGGCGACCCTTATAATTAGAACTAAATTCAATATTGACATTAAATCACTTTATGACTTTTTGAGGTTATGATCGCCCAACTTAAAAACCAAGCATGAGATTTGTGCGCTTGTAATTGAAAATGTTTAGGCCTGTGACCTGACTCTTCCTAAATCTCATTATTGACAGCAGCGTCGAAACTAAAACCCGTTCCCCGTGATTTGGTTGAAGTTTATAGCGTTTTTTTTTTGAGTTCCTGCATTCCACCATTTTCAAAGACTAAATTGTGCATTTCTACTGCTGTTTTCGGAGTTACATGTAGGCTAAGTATAAAATATTGACTTGTAAAGTAGTCTCTAAATGAGATTTTAATTTTTCATACAGCTGCCTGCATTATGGGTAACCGTAAGAAACTAATTCGTAGTCAAGAACGTGAAAGAATCTGTATCAACTACAGATTTATGAAGGAAGAATCAAGTGGGACTCCTGCAATTTCTCTGTCGTTTGCAAGAATGAGTGACTAAAGCAACCGATGTTGGCCTAAATACAAGTGAATTGTTAAAGGAGCCCAACAAAGTGGCGGAACAAAATTTACTACTCCAAGAAAACAAATTACTAAACCTTGCCCCAGGTCATCTGTCGATCCATTTAAAGAAGAAGTAATCCGAAGCGTGATCTATAATTTTGCCATAAAAAGAGACCTGCAATGAAGGCTGTGTTCGAAGTCGAACAAATTGAACGGGGGTGTTAATTTCACTCAGAAGTTACGTTCCTTTAGGTGATTGGTACATAGAATGGGTTTTCAATAGAGAAAATGTCAAGACAATAGGCACGTTCTAATAGAGAAGAGAGAGATTCCAGCAAAACGTGTTGGATATAAAGCCGAACGCCGAAATATTGTGTACACTGATGAAAGGTATTTGCATAGTTCCCATACTGTTCTAAATGTTGTGATGATGGTACCAACAACTGTTTAAAATCTCCTGTCAGTAAACGGCAGCCATTGATTGTTCTTCACAGTTATCAGTAAGAAACATTTATGTTAAGTTGAATGAAACAAGAACAAGTATGTGGCAAAAGAAAATTATATAAACCTACACATAAAAGTTAGACGATTGAGAAATTACTAGCCGAACATGGTCATACGTAGTCCTACGATTATCCCCTTACTATCCAGAACTAAACCCGATTGGGAAAATATGGGTGTCAGTAAAGAACTATGTTGCTGCAAATAATACAACATTCAAATTGGACGATGTCAAAACTTTTGCAGAAAATAAAAAAATGTGGATGAAAATCTCTACAGAATACCATCATTTGGAAGTGATGTGAAGCCGTAGGTCTCATGTTACTACGATGTGTAGTATGTAAAAGATCCCTTGCTATTTATTTTTAAAAGCAATTGAAAACGTTACCTCTGAAAATTGGCAGAATGCATGCAACCATGTGGGTTCTATTGAAAAGAAAATGTGGGAGTTAGATGCCGTGATGGAGATATAGGTAGAGCCCCTGATAATAAATCTACAAGAAAATTCCAATGATTCAGAATCTGACGATTTATATGAAAATTAGATTTCATTATCCGTACTCTTTACTAAGTATACAGGGTGATTTATAAGCATGGTCATTATATATACCTAAGGTTAGTTAGAGGACATCAAACAGAACAACCTTCCATAATAAACTAAACGTCAAAAATTAATAATCCCACAAAAAATTAAAACATTTAAATGCTTAAATCGATTGACGGTCATTGGAATGAACTTCTGTCAACGTAAGTTCACACAGGGGGTTGCGATGAGACCGAATTTAAGCAAAAAACTATTATTTGGGTATTTCAATCAATTTGGTGCATACGTGTTCGTCATTATTGCGTTAAACACAGATCACAACCTCTTTTTAAACATGCCAGTAATTATTTACTTACATTACTGCCAGTCTCAAGCCTGGAACCAAATGTGAGAGGAAAGCGGTTAATGTACTCTTATCTGATTTATCTAATAAAGGTTTTGGTTCTCAAAAGTTTGGTCTAGACCCTAATGCAATTTTTTCTATATCCGATTAATTTTAAGATCAATGTGCTATTACTGAAGTCAGTATGCACCTATTTAATTTAATGATCATAAGTATGAATTACCCTTTATATTATATTTAGTTGTATTTTTTCAGTTCTAACTTTTTTTTATTACTTCATTGGAGACCATATCAGACGAATTAGAAGGAGTAAAGCAGAAGCTTTTCATAAAGACTACATTAAAGGAACTGTGAAGATTCCAAAGGGGATTATGATTTGGGGCTGCATGTCAGCTAACAGATTGTTAATTTATTTATTATGTACACACTGGGAAGTAAATAAATTACTATCAAGGTTTTATTGCTCAAAATAATGTTTAAATAATAACTTACCCATTATAGAGGAATCAGAGCTGGGCAGTACTCGAGTACAAGTACTCAAACACTGTACTCTAAGTACAATTCGGGTACTCTGTACCCGGTACCCAGTACAATTTTCAATAAAGTACTCTGTATTCGTACCCGTCATCACATTGGGTAGAAGTATCCGATACCCGCGTCTTTTATGAGTACATTTGTCCGAGTACTTTAATACCCAAAGCGCAAGTGCGCCATGCAAGTCTGGACTTGGCTGTGTTTGACGGTGTCTGTTTGTACGAGAAGGCGAAGCGACTGACAGCCAGTGATGCTCCCATCAATTTTGTCGAAGGTATACTTTACTACCGGTAATCCATTGTGTTTATGACTTTTTCTATGGTTGCTTAGCGGCGGGGGGGGGGGGGGGGGCAGTTACAACAAATGAGCTTAAAATTTTTATTTTTTTCCTTATAAAATTGAAAAAAAAAACGGTTAACCTAATTAAATATATTGACAAATTTTTTTTTCGCAATGTATCTTTTTCCCTCTCTGTTTTTTTGGCGTTCTTTAACTTGACCACGAGGAGCTGAAAGTGTCGATCGATGGTTTCACAGACAAACCTTCACGTATGGTCGCAGAATACATCCTTCACTGCTACTCGAAAGGTAGAGTGGTGGGATAAATCCTACAAACACTAGCAGCCTTGGTGCAAACAATTGTTCAAATAGTGTTCAACTTGACGTTAGGCCTAATTTGTAAGCACATTCAACGAGTTTTCACAAAATTGGTTGAGAGTATACGCAGTGTGCCCAGAACATCTTGAGAGTATATGGCGTATATCCTATGGGAACGCCACTGCTGACAACACTCTAACCCTTCAATGATTCAAATACAACACGCTATCATAACTAACCCTACACGCTGTTGCTACTGTGGTTTTCTAAGACTTGAGCGCTCGAGGTAAGTGGCATATTAATATTGTATTATTAATTATCATATATTTCTGTTGGTTGTACAAAGAAATGTAATAAACTGATAAACTGTTTTGTTTATTTTGCTTATTATAAACCGAAAACAATGTTAAATAAAAGTGGTGGGGGAAGAAACATGTACTTGCAAATAGTACTCTTGAAATTAGAGTACTTGTACTCGGAGTACTGTACTCGACAGGGTGTGCAATGAGTATAGTACTCGGTACTCTGTACTCGTTCTTTAGTTAAGGCATGTACTTGGTACTCGGTACCCGGCCCAGCTCTGAGAGGAGTACTATTGAAATACTTGATAAAATTATATCACAATTGTTTTAAAGCATAAAACAACTAAAAATTATATATAATTAATATTTTTTGAGAAGCTTTATGTGTTGAGGCACATAACGCCATTTTTATTGCGAATAACGTATACAATTTTATTTTCAAATGAATACTTATACTGCAATAAGTCACAAAATTAGAAAACAATAATTTAGTACAAATGTAAAAAATCAAGATTGAGGTAGAATTTTGATACGTTGGAAATAATTCATCCATGGTTATGATAGATGAAAATCACAAGTAATAATTAAATTATATTTTTGAAATGTTTGATTTTGTTAGTTTATATGATTAGGCAGATAAAGTAGCAACAGTGGCAACTTTATATGCCTTTACCTTTGATTATAATTATAACGTCTTCACTTTGCGAATCAAGTCACATAAGTTGTCACTTCGATGGTGTTTGAAAATTAACATATATTTGGATTTACAAAATATAAAAATTTACAATAACTTTAAAAATCTGACGACTTTCTAGTTTCTGAAATTATTTTTATATGTGAAGCAAAGATAAATACATAAAATACAATACAGAAAAATAACGGTCAACTAATCAAATAAATGGTAAAATAATACAATATAGATTCTTCTAATGGTTGACAACATAAACTGTCTTCAACAGTATCAATTTCTTGTTCAGATGATAGATTAGAACCGGATTCACAGCTGTCCTCTACAGTAATAATTCTTTCTTCTCTGTCATCAATAACATATTCCCACTTCTATTTATCGACACTGCACATACATTCTTCTATTCTTGCACACTGACACTTCCAAGTTTATTTTCTGCAAAAGTTTTGAAATCGTCTAATTTGAATGTTGTATTATTTTCAGCAACATAGTTCTTTACTGACACCCATATTTTCCCAATCGGGTTTAGTTCTGGATAGTAAGGGGATAATCGTAGGACTACGTATGACCATGTTCGGCTAGTAATTTCTCAATCGTCTAACTTTTATGTGTAGGTTTATATAATTTTCTTTTGCCACATACTTGTTCTTGTTTCATTCAACTTAACATAAATGTTTCTTACTGATAACTGTGAAGAACAATCAATGGCTGCCGTTTACTGACAGGAGATTTTAAACAGTTGTTGGTACCATCATCACAACATTTAGAACAGTATGAGAACTATGCAAATACCTTTCATCAGTGTACACAATATTTCGGCGTTCGGCTTTATATCCAACACGTTTTGCTGGAATCTCTCTCTTCTCTATTAGAACGTGCCTATTGTCTTGACATTTTCTCTATTGAAAACCCATTCTATGTACCAATCACCTAAAGGAACGTAACTTCTGAGTGAAATTAACACCCCCGTTCAATTTGTTCGACTTCGAACACAGCTTTCATTGCAGGTCTCTTTTTATGGCAAAATTATAGATCACGCTTCGGATTACTTCTTCTTTAAATGGATCGACAGATGACCTGGGGCAAGTTTTAGTAATTTGTTTTCTTGGAGTAGTAAATTTTGTTCCACCACTTTGTTGGGCTCCTTTAACAATTCACTTGTATTTAGGCCAACATCGGTTGCTTTAGTCACTCATTCTTGCAAACGACAGAGAAATTGCAGGAGTCCCACTTGATTCTTCCTTCATAAATCTGTAGTTGATACAGATTCTTTCACGTTCTTGACTACGAATTAGTTTCTTACGGTTACCCATAATGCAGGCAGCTGTATGAAAAATTAAAATCTCATTTAGAGACTACTTTACAAGTCAATATTTTATACTTAGCCTACATGTAACTCCGAAAACAGCAGTAGAAATGCACAATTTAGTCTTTGAAAATGGTGGAATGCAGGAACTCAAAAAAAACGCTATAAACTTCAACCAAATCACGGGGAACGGGTTTTAGTTTCGACGCTGCCGTCAATAATGAGATTTAGGAAGAGTCAGGCCACAGGCCTAAACATTTTCAATTACAAGCGCACAAATCTCATGCTTGGTTTTTAAGTTGGGCGATCATAACCTCAAAAAGTCATAAAGTGATTTAATGTCAATATTGAATTTAGTTCTAATTATAAGGGTCGCCAACTCTGATCCTTTTAGTAATTATAGTTATAATGGTTATCAAGTGACCTTTGTAAAATGTTATTTGGGTTGCATAAGTCACTCTATTTGTTCGCTGCGGGAAGTATATCTAAAAACTTCCCTTGCCACTGCCAGTGATTTAATTATGCGCGGTTGGCGGCTGTCCACCGAGAACAAATGATAGTCGTCATGCGTGCCTAACTTCGTTGTAAATTACAAGTGAGAGTTGTGCATTAAAAATTGTCGAAAATTAACATTTGTAAATTACTGGACTTATAAAATTCCCTTATTTATTTGCGTTGTCATGTTCTTTGTTCCTGCTGCGCACTGAACGTACAAAATTATGGCAAATATCGCGGCACAAAGGATAAAACGAGAATTTAAAGAGGTTATTAAGAGTGAGGAGGTAAGATTCATCTACAAAGCACGGGAATATTTTGTTATGTCATTCTGCAGTTGGGGCTGCGACAGGAATTAACTGACAACTCACCCTGGTGTCCCTGATCTCGAGACATCTCGCTGTAGTGCACTATCACGAAAAAACAAATTCAAAATTGTTTGTATTGATTATGCAAAAATTCCCATCATGAGCATGTGCGCTATTTTAAAGGTTATCGTTCGCTTATTAACGTCATATTTAGGCCCCGGATAGCGACAAAGAACTCTTCTTAGATCTGCACTTATCTGCACACAATCATAATAACGTTTCTCAACTTCCAGGTTGCGAAATGCGCCATCAAAGTAGAATTAGTTAACGACAATTACACTGAACTAAAAGGAGAGATTGCTGGCCCACCAGACACTCCCTACGAAGGGGGCAACTTTGTTTTAGAAATTAAGGTACCTGAGACGTATCCCTTCAATCCACCGAAGGTGAGTTGTGGGTTCAACTATGTCAGTGGATTAACTCTTTATAAGTTTAGTCATGATGTAGTACTTCCAAAGATTAAAATGTAAGTGTATTAACAAACACCTCATTGGCCCCCATATAGTTTTTGTAACTGAAGATCAACTGCTAAAAAATGAGTTTGAAGGATGCTTATGTACTTGTACGTAAGCAGTTATGAAGTAGTGGCCCTGTTATTGTAAACTGAAGACATTCTCATGTACCTAGCTGAAGCTACAATGTATCTTACAATTGTTTCAGGTACGGTTTATAACAAAAATATGGCATCCAAATATTTCTTCCGTAACAGGGGCCATCTGTTTAGATATATTAAAGGATCAATGGTAAGTTGAAGAGTTGATGTAGCTGCAGATTTGTAGAAATTACCAACTTGCGTGGAAGTTCAAGAAAAATGCTCGCTAAAATGCGTTATACTCTGTGCTTACAGGGCAGCAGCTATGACACTTAGAACGGTGTTGCTTTCACTCCAAGCTCTCCTCTCTGCTGCAGAACCAGATGATCCCCAAGATGCAGTCGTAGCTAAACAATTTAAAGAAAATGCAGAAATGTTCCAAATGACAGCTCGTCATTGGACGAATGCGTACGCCGGAGGTATTGGTTATTTTGAGCCAAGTTGATGCATGTTATTTGATAGTGCCTTTTGTAGGTCCCCATGCAAATAAAGAATTCGATGATAAAATAAGGAAACTTATAGAAATGGGCGTAGACGAACACGAAGCTAGAGTAGCGCTGTCATCGTATAACTGGGATCTGGAACGAGCTACGGAGCAACTGTTTAGTTAGTAAAGATGTAACTGCCACTTGCCTTGCAAACCTGTTCATAACTCTGCTCACTATTCTACAACAGAGTGCACAGTTCTTGATGAATCGTCATTCTTCATGATATATTTGTTATTAAATGTTAGGGGAAGGCACTGTGAGCATTAATAAATTTAGCTGTGTATTGTATATATTCTTAACGAAATTTACTTTAGGATCTTAATGAAGTGGAATGTTTACAGTTTTCAGTTTTGTTTATATTTTATTTCGCAGTGTAATTTATATTACTCAAAGAAATACTGTAGTTATTTATCATCTTTCTGAATAAAATTATTTAAAAAACTCAGAGGAATTGCCCTGTTGACTATGA
The DNA here is from genome assembly GCA_940337035.1 of Agriotes lineatus. Classification (NCBI taxonomy): domain Eukaryota; kingdom Metazoa; phylum Arthropoda; class Insecta; order Coleoptera; family Elateridae; genus Agriotes; species Agriotes lineatus. Next base: position 18,541 of record CALNHX010008110.1, read on the forward strand.
GTAGTAAATCCCAATGAATTGGTTAACCTATTAAAAAATTCAAATTTATTTATGCAAATCTCCAGAATCAATTATGGTAGATTATGAATGCTCACATGAAAACGTCTTGAATTTGTTTATTGGGCCAGATTGTTATACTTTCCAATTATTCTCCCACCTGATCGTACCAACTCGATTTAAATTTTCCCCTTCATATTCCTCCAAATCATTCTTCATATAGCTTCTTTAGTATTCTTCGTTGTAACATCTTAGAAATATACCTCAGTCATCATATTCTGTGTGCTCTTACTGTTCCTGCCAAGTCACAGCTCTCAACTCCCTATTCGTTCTTCATCATACTCCTGTAACCGTCCCACTCTTCTTACAAGTTTTCTTTGCGATTGATACAGTTTATTTTGATCGCTTCTATTTAATATCCATGCCTCACTCTTCTGCAGTTCCGAAGGTGTAGATAGTTTTAGTTATTTTGCTTTTAACATTATACCGGAGCTTTTACAACTTTCTTAGGTAGCCCTTACTACTTTGGGTAATATTTCTGTAGCACTTCCATTTGACCTTGTTACGATTAATGAAAAAAAGTTAGTGCTTGTCTTCGATGTTATATTCGTATTTTAATTGAATTTACTGGTATCATTTGTCATGTACATTTATTCAATTATATTTTAATTATTAACAGACTCATTTCTTCTGCTGACTTCTAATTTCCTAACTACATAACTCTTCTTTGTTCTTGTGACTACAGTCACATCATTCCATAAGCTACACACTGGTGTCCTGGTTCATGGTCGTTTGTTGTACTTGATCTTAGGTACTTGTTTTCATAACCTTTTCCAAAATTAGACGAAAAAGTGGTATGATTCTGCCTTAATCCACCCTCGATTAGAAACTTATGATCATTTTTCCTGAAAGATCCCTGTGTTTGAATTATTTGCTATCACTCACGCTAGTCGCATTACCTTGTTTGAAAAACAGTGAAATCTCTCATAACGGACACTCCATTAAGCAGACATTTTTCTTGGCACCGTCAGGAACCAATGTAGTTTAAATGCAAGGGAATCGTTAACCGGACTGTTAGCAGGACGCGGACAGGAACATTTTGGAAATTTTAAAATATTTCCCTCTTAAGCAGACATGTCACTAATTATTATGTGCTTAAATGCTAGGGAATTACCTGTTTTCATATGTGTGGTATGGGGTGCATTATAAATTGCGTGTTCAGATGCTAGCTAGGAAACTAGGGGAATTACATCTTTTCATATGCCCCTATTCCATTTCATACTTTATAGTTCAACCCCCATGCATTATTATGCTAAGTTTTGACGCAAAGGGCTGTTCATATGATATGTAGGTACTAACTTTTATTAAAAATCAAGTTTCTGCGTTTTTTGAAAAAGGTTCAAAACGCGAAAAAATGAGTTCTTGAGGCCGTCATATTGGATGTGCCATATTGAATATTTGAGATTGGAGATTTTTCTCATCAATCTTGGGTCTCAAGGAATTTCTGTTGCGAATTTTAGATTTCCACGTGATCGGAAAGACCAAAAATTCCATCACTTCTTTAGCAACAGACTGATTTAATACCCGATACCCTAACACATATGTACTACTTTAGCAATTTTTGTTTATGGGCTGTTTCTATAATATGGACGAACTCGTAGAAAAATTTAAAATTTCTACGTTTTTTGTAAGGGGTCGAAACGTGAAAAGTTGACTTTCATTAAGGGCGCCATATTGGATCCGCCATATTGAATTTATTAGGGTAAATAAAACGCAAGGCCTTGCGACCCACAAAGCATATATTTAATAATACAAACAGGCGAAACATATTGAATAAACGTAAACATTAAAATGCCGTCGAGAGCGTAAACATACTCGCGCAGAGACCGAACGATGTACACTGATCGATTGACGAGACCGTCAGCAGTTAGCGCAAGTGAAGCACAGAGCACACACTCTAACACTTCCCCTCGCGATTGTAAGGACAATTCTTCGATATTAGTACGTTCTTCTATTTCCTGCATAAGTCAAGCCCAAATTCATAGTTTAGTGTTGAAGCCTCAAACCTTTAGTCCATACGAACCGTATTTCCGCTTATTTCGCTTTGCAGTTCATTTATGTTCTTCGAAATTCAATTCTTCGTATGTATGTATTATCTGTAACATCATTTACCTTGCGGTGTCGAGACTGGTACTTTATGCGCTGGCATCTGGCGGTACAATGATCAACTTGCCCCGGATTGGGGATACAGAGTTGGATCGCGCCTTTGGTGCTTGCGCAGCAACCATTGTATAAAGTGTGTGTATTGGTGATGTGTTGACCTTGTTACTCTATCTCTTAGGTCTGTGGTTCTGAGTAGAGCACAGTTAATTTGGTGCCCAACTGTGAATGGTCTCACCGAGCCCGATTCCAATCACCAAGGCGGAAAAATTCCGACCCCCGCGGGATTCGAACCGAGGACTTGCTTAATGCAAGTCTGGCGCTTACCCAACAGCGCCACGCGGCTTCTATATCAATTCTTCGTACGCTTGTTTTATAAATTGAGCTTTGTTCCTGCTTGGGGTGACGTAAGCTGCCCTCGCATGCCAATCTGCTCTTATCGCCTTTTTAATGAGTTCCTGTTTCCAGTGAGGCGACTGCATGACTTATATGTGGTCCCCCTGTGTAAGCGAAATTATGTTTCTTCATGCTGGCATTTTGCGCGTGGCCTATGAGTGGAAGAGAGCAAGCAGCTAAGTCACGCCTGCGTGGTTTTAGTTGATTTTAGCATCGTAGCTCTAAGCAAGACACTTCCGCTCCCGCCCTAGTGTAGTCAACAAGTTATTCGAATTTGCTTTCCCCCACAGCGTTGTGAAGATTTCCGTGCGAATGCTGGGACGCGCTGTGAAGTGTTTCGTGGTAAATAACTGTGTACTTCTTGCCGGCTTCTGTGCCTATGGTACTGTTTGGTGTTTCGTCGAGATGTGCGTACTAGCTGTCGAGGGTAAAGTGAAGCAATCGAGTTAGGGTGGTCAAGAGTTCTTACTGTGTGGTTGCGAGACTCTTAATTATCGCTACGGCGGCTCATTTACCGGACTCTTAAAGGTGCTACTCTAGCTTATCTAAGACGGCATGTTGTATCTCGTACGTTGGGGGTTCGTCCCGTTCTTCCTGTATTGGAAGTTTCGTACATCTTTTCACCCGTTCTGGGAATATCGTCCTGCCAACCCCTGGCTGTAGTAAACATCATCGAGGCCTTGTTCCCGTAGCCCGCAAACACCCTGTCGCCCTTTTCGAGGCATAGTTGAGGTGCGACACGCAGCTAGAATTGGACATCAATACGTAGCGTCTAGATTTCTTCAACTCAAGGTATTTGCTAATTGTTAACCGTTGTACCGCTTATACATTTACAGTGATGTGATTTTTGAGGTGAATTTTTAGTCTTACCGTCAAGTTTTAACACTTATATGTTGTTTTGTCTTGTAAGTTTAACTAAACATTGTTGTTGTGTCACTATTTACGTGATTGTTGATAGTTTCGTTTATGTAACGTATTTCTTTTGTGCCAAATTTAACGTTATTACGGTTTGAAATGTAGCTATGTCGTTTAATTGTCATTTTACCGCTGTGTTTAGTTTAAACGTCGCAATTTAGCCTAACTAACTCCTTTTGCCTATTAAATTTTAACTGTAACCAGTCAACACTTCCATGTGCATTGTTATTCACATAATTTATTATTTTAATAGAGTTTATTATTAATTATCTACGTTTTTCATTGGTGTTGGCATGCCTCTTTGTGTTTTGTTTTGATGTACAGGAATCCAGATGATGTAAGATAGTGCAGCTAAAAGTAAGTTTGATTCAGCTGTTGTAGCCGCTACCTCAAGCTGTGTCAAGGTAGAAGTAGAAAGGTGAATCGCTTGCTTCCACGCTTCAGAGTGCGTTCACCTGTGTTGTTGATTTTGTTTTTCCCGATTTAGTCTGAATGTGGTGGCGCATCGATATTTAACATATTTTCATCTCGTTTAATGGATTCGCAACCCTGATTCAATTGTCGTAAATCATCTGCCCTCTCACTGAGCGTTCTCAAGTCGGAGCAACCTTTTGTTACCGTCCATCGTATTGCGGTTGGGGCTACGTATCCGGTTAAAGTTCTCGATTGTGTCGTTTTTATGTCGTTAAAGTCGTTTTTGTGGGTAACACGATCGTACGCCAACTCTTCGCTATTACTATTCGTCAAAGCACAACCCAAACCCAGACAGTATTTAATATCACCCAGGTCTTTTATTTCAAACTACTGTCAGAGATACTTCGCCAATTTGTCAATGGTTTTATAGTTTTGCGATTGCACAATGATATTATTATCGTAAATGGCAATTAGGGTTAATTCATTCCTTTTTCTAATTTGATAAAGGCAGGGATTAGCACTGGTTGGTGTAACGCTGTAAGCTTTTAACACGCTATCTACCATATCATACCAACTTCTACCAGCCTGACGCAAACCATACATAGACTTATTTAAGAGACATACCTTGTTACGTGTAGAATGCGGCGCCTGCAATAATTTCGAATTCGAACGCTATTTTCCCGCGCATTGCGGATTGGCATTTGGCCGTGACTTCTGGCGATTGGCTTTTATCTCTGAAAACCGTTGGCAGGCCGGGACTCGCTCTTCGTTAGCATTTCGAATCGAGCAGTTTACTAAAAGTGCTATTCACTAGTTCGGGGATGCTTATATAGGGTTATTTGGTTGGTTTGAATAAGTGGAGTTATGGAAGCCCTCAAGTCTTCGTGGAACGAAGCCCTCGAACTTGATTAAGGACGATTGTTTCCTTTGCTACGGCGGATTTATCAGTGTTAGCACACTCGAGCTGTACTCTTCTGAGCCCAAAAACCACTGGGGTGAGTAACTATTTCGCGCTAGGAAGCCTGTCCTTGCGTGTTCTATTAGAACCTTCTTTTTCCCTCTTACACCAAGCCGTGCTAGGCAAAATCTACGGAGCAAGCCGTAATAAGCAGACTTGTGTTACTCGTTTTTGAATTCGTTCTGAGCTTTTGGGCCACGTGCAGCAGGTGTGGCGAGGCGTTTTGTCGAGCCTCCACGGAGGCTCTTTCTCTTGTCGCCAGCGCTTAGTTAGATCACAAGAAAGATCCGCATTGTGGGGTGTATTTAGCTCCGAGGTTTGGCATTTTGATCCCGCTGGAGCGCCGCTGTTTGCCGTCCAAAACTGCCACCGTCGACCGTAGGAACTTCTCGGCCGAAACCGAGATACGCGTACAACGACTTCCAGAACAGAGCCCCCAAATCTGTCGCTGCTAGTAGCTGGCGAGGTTGCCTGTTTTAATGTGTTTTAAACCGCTGTTATGTCAGAAACTGTAAGTACAATTAGTGCATGTAGTATTAATCTAGGGCGTTCCTCACATTCCATTTTATGCTAGCTATAAATTATTCATTGTAAAAATTGTATTGTGATTTTGCATGAAATTAAACGATCTCAAATTATAAATATACAGAGTCTGTTAGTTACGGTTTGAATGCTTTTATTGAAGCTATCTTTCAGGAAGTGTTGCTTTACTAGGTATAGAGTTTACAATTTCTCATTATTTCACCGGGGTGCATTTGTCGTTATCTTTAAAAATTGTTGGTGCTCTGGGCTTCTTATAATTAATACTCTACCGATTTATTTCTGTTGTAATTCACTACACGGCCTCCAACCGCTGAGCCGGCCGCCGGCAAATTGCATCCAAGTGTACCTAATTTGTTTTTATGCTGCCTTGAAAGATTGCCCAGAATCTGAATTATTAAAAAGGCATAACAACCTTGTCCCCTTTATGTAATTTCTTGAGCATTTCCTTTGCCTTGACACCAATTTCATTATTTTCTTCAGACTTAATGATTTCCAGCAGCTGCGATAAGTGTTTCGGAGGATCCACGAATATTTCTTCCTCGAGCTCGCCGTTTAGATAAGCACACGTTAACGTTAACCGCTAGAGAAATCAACAGTTTAATGGTACTACTGAGTCGAGCAACCGGAGCAAAACTTCCCTTAAAATTGATTCCTGGCCTTCGGCTAAATCCTTTCAAGATTTCGGCTACATATTTATTCCTCAACACTATGCGACTATCTATGATTTCGCGATTGTTTGGACGCTCGACGAGTTTCCAGGTATCATTCTTGACAATGGACTTAATTCGATCATATTACTCATCAGCTTCTGGAGAATTGATTGCTTGTTTCATATGGACTTCAGAGATACACGCCTTCTATACAATTTCAGTAGTTGTCGCTGCTGCGACAGCATATCTAAAGACACGAGGTCTTTCCCTCGTTCCTGTTCTAATTATCCTGGGTCTAATTATCTCTCTCTCTCTCTCTTCTGGCATTCGGCTTATCATCGCTGACGTCATCCTCTTCTTTGTTTTCCGAATGTTCCTCCACTTCTGTCGTCAGATTCATTTCGATTTCCACGAATCGTGACAACGATGATTGGTAGAAAGTCGGCGAAATCATTAATTGTTTTTATTAGATCCTTCAAGTAATTTTACATCTCGAGTGACTTCAACTTTTTTCCCAGGGTAACTTTAAAGTGACTTAACGTTGGGTTTCTTCCCGGTCCACACTTCATAAGGTGTTTTTCCATCGAGACTTTTAGACAGACAACGATTTCTAATGTAGTTAGCTGTATTAACTGCTTCGGCCCAAAAACATGTTGGAAGACCAGATTGCATTAGTAAGCAACGAGCCATGTCCAAAACAATCCGATTTTTCCTTTCAGCGATTCTATTTTGCTCGAGGTTATACGGAATCGTGAGACGACGAGTGATTCTACATTTCTTCAAGAATCTGTCAAACTCGCCACCGGTGTATTCCCCGCCATTATCAGTTTGGAAATACTTCACTTTCTTCTCTTACTGATTCTCGACCGTTGCCATAATGTTTTTATGACTTCTAACACTTCACTTTTCGATTTGAGAAAACGAACGAAGCACCATCTAGAACAGTTGTAACGTTTCACCCCCTTTAATAAGCGCGTTAAAGATTTATACCTCGGATTAAGCTCAAATCGGAGACATACATTCACTCAAATATATTTGCGTTTAGGAAAAACACCCTATATACTTACTAGGAAGATATATTGTATTTAACTATATTTACAAAATAAGTAATCATTCTATGTAAAAATGAATTGCATATTGTGGAAATAACAGTTTAGTCTGGGGCGTCGTGTTTCGTTACTTCCTGGTGAGCTGCAACCCTCCTGCTGCTAGTGTATGGCAGGCGGGTATGACGGGTTATTGAACAAGCTCTACGGGCAATTGCGGAACACCCCTGTTTGGAGGCGATGGACCGATTTTTGGTAGCACTAACGTCCCTGCCGGATAACCTTCAAATCACAGTATTATTGGTGTTTATGGTGCTAGGATCAAATGCAAAATCACGCAGATGTAAGAGATGCCTGCACCTCAGTGTCAAGCTAGGAATTCCCGCGGACCTTGTAGGTGCCCTAGGAGTTCGCAGCGTATCCGTCGGAGTGACGGCGATGCGAAATTCGGCCCGGATTTCTTACTCAAATTTTAGCGGGCCGCGGGCATTAACATCTCGGGGACTCGCGAAGAATTTTCCCTGCGGTCGATTCCACAGGCGGGCTCAGAGTTCCGGCTTCGGGAGAACGTCTCTAAACGTTCCGAGGGGCCCTTCAGGTAGGTTCAGGGTTCAATGCACATTTAGGCGGGTCGTGTAATTTGGATTCCTAGGAACCATGTGATTAAATAGTTTTGGGACTATTATAGTGGCGGATTGCAATTCGGAGTTTTAAGTTATCAGAAAGCAAGTTAAGAGTCGGGCACTGCGGGCAGTCGCCGTCTCAATCTAACTTCTAGTCTGATTTTTAGGTTAATAAACCAGGAGGCGGGCACCGCGAACAGTCGCCGTCTCAATCTAACTTCAGGTCAGGTTTTCAGGTTAATAAGCTAGGGGACGGACACTGCGAACAGTTGCCGTCTCAATCTATCATCAGGTCAGGTTTTCAGGTTAATAAGGTAAGAGACGGGCACTGCAAACAGTCGCCGTCTCAATCTAACTTCAGGTCAGGTGTTCAGGTTAATAATCTAGGAGGCGAGCACCGCGGACAGTCGCCGTCTCAAACTAACTTCAGGGGAGGAGTTTGAGATAAGTGTGAGTCCCTAGACCCAAGAGAAGAGAGAGCTCAAATGATTGAGAAACCTGCTTTTATATTTTTCGCATCGTGTTATCAAAGCAGCCACTTCAGACATCCTTCGGTGGGAGGCGGCGCGAGAGTTGACTCTTCGTAGTTTTGCGCACAATGGGCCCGAGTTTATTACTTATTCGAGCGTCGGCAAGATGTAACCCGTGATAACGCTTGGGTGGGCGATGTAAAATTTCAAAAACATTATTTAATGTTCGTTTTAAAAATTTATACAGATGCTAGCGTTACACAGGCAGCTATAAATTCAACGAAATATCGGGCTTTATTCATTGATTCGGCGCGCATTATCACGCAAACGTCCGAGTGTACCAGCTCTAACAATCCACTTACCCTGTTAGATCGTTTCGTGAAATATGTACCCGCCATCTTTCCCTGAAACATACCTAGCACTTAATCGAGTCTTTTGCGAATTTCACGGGTTTTAAAGCTTCGAATCCACGCATAAAACCTTTAATAATAACCTCGAATAAGGCCCTAGGGGTTAAATATCTTACATCTCAAATGTCTCATTGGAAGAAGAACCCGCCGCGAAAACTTAATGAAGTCAATATTTTAGTCTCTCTGCAACTAGCTTCACGTTTCCATGGGTTCCAATAACAAGAGCACCGTCATTTCTAATTTAGTAACTTTTCCCCACCGACAGTAAGTCCGGAACGCACAAGGTGTTTTTTAAAGAAATATTCTTTGACTCACCAATCACATTAGCTGTGTATGCAGCTTTCCCTTGAGCAGTCATATTTCTTGAAGCATTATTCGCCAAGTTTAACTGGGCACATTCAGATTTTATTTTCGAAAAAGCACTTTCTTCGTTGCACCATTGTCCAAACACCACATTGTCTTCTTGTTAGAACATTTCAAATATAGGCACTCTGATGCGCACAGACAAACAACTTCAGCATTTTTTGCGGAAGCACAACGATTGTCTTTATTCTTGCAGTCAGCGGTCTTATGTCCGATTTCTCTGCACTGGTGACAACAATATTTAAAGGTTTTATTATTGAGAACGCCAGGTGATGGCAACTAGTCGTGAGATTCTATTGCACATCTAAAATTCTCGAAACCACTAGGAAAACTGTCAAATCAGGATTATCAACGCCGTCGAAAAACTTATTGATATGTTCCCGTACATCGCCAGATTCCTGCATACGTTGCAAGGTCAGCTCTGTTTCAACAACATAGCTTTTCTGGCTTTCCGTCGAAAGCGAATGATATATGCTTTCCACCTTTAGCCAAACAACCATGTACGACACACATCCTTTTAATTGCTTTAACTCAGATAGGCTAATTGCCAATATCCAATATAATAAAGTCTATTTTTTCAACATGACTTAGAGCAGGCCGTGACTTCTAGTATTTTTCACAGTGTACTAACCTAACCTTAAAAATGTCACTAACATCAGTTTTGACAACTGTTTGAACACTGCAAGCAAGCGATTCATGGTTGCTTTCGTAAGTTTAATGACAAATTTTTGAAAATTAGCAGAAATTTTAGTTCCAAGTTACCTTGTTACCTTCATTTGTAACTAACATCGAAACTTGGTTTTTAATGTGGTAGGATTCACTTGACTATTCAACTCACCCCCTTCAAGTTAACTATTCACCAATCATAATTTAGTATTTATGTCATTTGCCACCAATCAGCGTAAAATTGTGTAACAATTCCGCTAGCGGAGTTTTAATGACAATTTTTTTCTCTTCCTGTGACATTTATTTAACTTTCTGTAAAATTAATCAAATATGATATTAGAAATGTCAAATTTGACAAACAATTTATTTTACGTCAACAGATTTTTATTTTCAAAGAGGACGTGATAAAATTGATTAATTACTAGGAAATGTCAATTTTATTCGTTGAATAGTCCTTCAAATGCCGCTTGCAGCCGACGAATTGCATGAATTTTTGTCAAAGTGTTTATTCGTGTTTATTGCTTCAAAATTGGTCTCGTGCTGTCGCACTCGACAATTTATATCGAAGCAATAAACACTCATACACTTTGACAAAAATTTTCGGCAATTCGTCGACCGCTTGCGGTATTGTATATGATTATTACACACAACCGTCACATGACTGATATCATCCAATGAGAACCATGCATTTTTTGAAAATCGCCCAATCCCGAACTGATTACCTGATAAGCTCCCTAGGGATGATTATCAAAGCGATAAGCGCCCTAGGGCTGATTATCGACCCCGTAGATAGTGTCATAATTAGAAATAGATATTCAAGAAACAAGCAATATGAGTTTTTTTGCATTATTAGATCAATTTTAAATCATAATTCGTATACGGGTTTTGTGTAATAATCTTCAAAATATAAACGCGGGCGACACACTTACATATAATTTTGCCCTTGCCAAGAGTCATCGTGCTGGTTGCCCTTAGAAAACTGCCCTCGGGCAAGCCCTCGGGACAGTTTTCATTGCAACCAGCACTCGACCTTTGGCGTGTGCAAAATTATCGGTAAGTATGTCTCGCCCTTGTTATATTACTATTGAAAATCGTACGACACTCATTAATGACCAATAGAAAAATTAGTTCACGAGCCGTAACCAAGACAATAAAAATTGGAAATTTTTTGTAGGTAGACCAACCTAACTGTGAGGGTTTGTGGCGTTACGATTTTCTTACCGAATCTGCATTCGAGCATTAATTCATATCCGGAAATTATTTTCGTGCATTCCAACAACGTCCTAATTTGCCCTCGCGTCCCGCTCTGGCAAATTAATACGACGTTGTTGGACCGCACTCAAAAAAATTTCCTGAAAGAATTAATGCTCTTATGAGATTATATGTGAAAATTCGTAACAAATCACTTATGCAACTTATCATACACATCTAGCTCAAATAAATTGTACTACCGAGGGCTACGCGTAGAGATTCTTGACAGGGGATAGATGATCTATTCAGGCGACTTCAATGCGTCATAGATGGGTCTCTGATAAGCTAAGTCTTATACCTGGCTAGGCTGTAAATGACAATTTTATAATAAGATGCACGTCTTCTAGCACTTGTATTATTTATGTGGAGGATAACAATAAAGATTGTTTTAATTGAGAAAGATTTCAACAAAATTATCCAGGGTTTTAGAGAAAATTAATTTAATATTTTAACAAAAATTATAGCACAAGCGCATTTATTAGTATATATTTAAAAACAAATAAATGCTTGTTAAATAAGATACAGGATAAGCCAGGAGGAGAAGAAAATATTTTGAGGATATGTTTGGAAGATATTAGAGGGGAATTAAAATTAGATTTGTGTCATTTTACTGAAAGCTGGCAAATGATATCAAATTAAGAATTGGCAGATATTTTTTAGCAATAAAAAATGTTATTTAAGAAATGTTTTTATTGGATTTTTTTCGGCGGACAAGAATTTGAATACCAAAAAATATATAGTGCAAAGGTTGATTTACTTAAACACTTTTTTAGTTCTTTCAATATGGTTGATCAACAGATCTTCTGTAAAATAATAAAATATATTATGAGTTGTTAAATTCACCCCGTTAAGAACATACTTACAAATTAAAGAAAGTCTCATTCATAAACCCTCATATTTATAGAAAAAGCCTGTCAATTTTCATTTGAATATCTTCTACCAGTTTTCAGTAAATCTCTATAAGGGTTGAGAATCTGACATAAACATATTGGCTTATTATTCTTATTTTGACCTTCTGAACACATCTCAAAGGATTTCCCTTTCCTCACCTGTTTCGAGAAATCACGTGATTTCCGTCCGTCCGGGACGCTGTTTCAGCAGCCAAACCGTAAGAGATAGAGAAAAAAGTTATGAAAGTTATATGTTTGGAATGGTCATGTCAGGTCAGGAACCGAATTTCAGTCACGTGACACTTCCGGTTTTTGAGAAAATAAAATATTTTAATAGTATATTATAATACGAGTGTATAAGCAAGCCTTTCAAGCACGCACAACAAGTTTGAAGAAAACGAGTGAAACGAGTTTTCTTTAATGTTGTAAGTGCCTTAAAGGCGCTTATACACGAGTTTTATACACTATTTTTTAGTACGCATAAAAAGATCCTTTCTCAGAATGATTTTACCATTTCGATTTTATGCCTTGATTTTTTTTATCAGGTAGTCACATGAAAAATTTTTGTCGTTAGCATGGAGATTTTTTTATAAATGTTTGTTTACTGTCAGTTTTGGTTTTTCGTGTTTGCAAAAAATGAATTCTGACCAAGTTCCTACCGAAATAGAGGTATTAACAGAACAGGCTGAACAAAAACTAATTCCTGCTAAATCAAGAGATACGTACATTAAGGAGTACGAAAAGTTGAAAACCTGGATGAGTGAAAAAGACTCTACGACTGTAACTGAACCACTGATGCTAGCATACATGATGAAAATGGTAAAATTTAGTACTATTATAATATGAGCGTATAATAATTAATTGTTTGCTTTTCTGTTTTATGCCAGTCGAGTGTATACAAATCTTCCTCTCTGTGGTGTATTCACTCAAAACTTCAGACAATGTTAAGGCTGAAAGAGGGTGTAGATTTGGCGAGTTATCATAAACTTCACGCTTTCATGAAAGCAACCAACAAATGTTACGAAGCCAAAAAATCATACGCATTTACGGAAGAAGAACTACGAAAATTCTTTATAGAGGCCCCTGACAATACTTTTTTGTTTGTGAAGGTACATTGACAAATTTGACAAATTTATGTAAGTAATAAGTTTATTTTCCAGGCTATTACTATTTGTGGTGTTTTTGGATCCTGTAGAAGGTGTGAAATGTGCGATTTGCGTTTGACTGACATAAAAAAAGAGGGTGCCGTTTTCTTGATTAATATACGACCATCCAAAACTGAAAAGGGGAGGAAATTTGCCGTTGTTGATTGTCCTGAAATACCATATGCAAAAATTTTTAACAAATATTTGTCGTTGCGTCCTGAAAATGTAGCAACGGATAGAGTATTTTTAAAGTATGCAGATGGCAAGTGCTGGAGACAAGTAGTTGGCATTAATACTATTGGTGCAATTCCTTCTCGTATAGCTCGCTACTTGAATCTTTCTGAACCTCAAAAATATACCGGCCACGCATTTAGGCGTACATCGGCCACGATTATGGCGAACAGTGGCATGAGTATTGACGAATTAAAACGTCAAGTTGGGTGGAAGTCTTCCAGTGTTGCGTCAGCGTATATTGAAGACTCCAGTGTAAATAAAGTTGCAGTTTCTAAACGTATTGCTGAAAGTGTTACGCCGGATGAGACTTCCAGCAATCTTTCATGCAACGACAAGTCATTCCACGAAGTCTACAGATGGATTTAAAGTGTCCAATAATTCGAATTGTACCTTTCATTTCCATTTTAATAATTAATATTGTTCAAAAAGTTGCAAAATTTGAATAAAATTGTGAAGTTTATTAATGTCAGATTAATATTACTGTTTCCTAGTAACCAACCTATAAAGCAAAAGCACGCCGTTCTATAATTATCGATCTACGCACGCTCCAGCGTATTTTAATCGTCATTTACAATACATGCGTACTAAAATAGCTATTTACGTTATTAGACCGGTAGCAACATTTTTATAGCCGCGCCAATACTTTACAGGTTGAGCCCGTAGGGCGAGACTTGTATGTTTGGCAAGGCCATAAAAATGCTACCGGTCGTGTATCGTATAAGATTTTTTAGGATACGAGTCCGGTAGATAAAATTTACCGGCCGGTAGTTCTACTACTGGTCTAGGCCGGTAAATTTTATCTACCGGACTCGTTTGTAACTATGTAAACGCTAGTTACCAATGCAGTATCCTAAAAAAAATATTATTGATTTTATTTAATACGCGTTCTATTTGAAAAACGGTCTTTTTTGTTTTATTAAATGAGTCATTTGTCTCACTGGTTGCTAGTATTAAATAGTAGGTACACACATACAATGGTTTTAACTGATTACAAAATATACAATATCTAACAAATATTGTTAATAAAAATTACAATTTATTATATATGGGCATATAAAGAGTTTTTAAAAATGCCACATAAGCTTGATGGTACGTTAATTGGTTCTGCGAAGCTCAAGAATCGACTTCTATCTGAAGAGAAGGCAAGTCATCTTCTTTCTTAGGTAAACTGAATAAAACAATGAAAGTAGACGGGCTTGTGCAATTTCATACGTGTAAAAATAAAAGTTCAGCAACTATACTCCATTCACAATGTTTCCTCCTCCCAACAGGCTATGTTAGGATGACATGTTTGTTGGTACGCATTCGAAATGTGGTTATAATGTTTGAAGGCCTGCATTGTTGCAGTTAAATTTTTGCCACCTTCCGTAAAGTTTTTGGCATTTTGACACTAAAATTGTAACAATGTCAATAAAGCAGTTGTAACAACTTTCATAATTGCTTCATGTCGCAGTTTGACTACTATCACAATTTATATTATATTAGTATTAAATTTAATTTAAATTTGTACAGCCTGTTATTATGTTAGATGTTTGAATACTAGGTTGTCAAAAATATTATATCTTATTAGGAGCACCGTAAGTAAAATAAAAGATCTAGTCTTATGAACAATATTAATTCAGTAATTAACTTCAAATTATAAAAATAGAAACAATATTTAGCTACAAAAATTCCGAAGCAAATTTCTGCGCGCCTTGTATCCTATAATATATGTTCCACGTTGATGTTTTTATAATAAACACGTAAATTCTCAACCTTCGTGAAAAGGCAGAGTTGCTAATGTATGAAGCGAGAGTCTTTCAAAATGTACGGCGAAGATGTAGCAAACATTTTTACTTCCTTTTACGAGAAAGGATTCACCCCAAAAATTCGAAATTGAGTTTTCAACAGATCTTCACGTTTTCGAGTCCCCTGACCCCAAAAAACATATTATTTTTCATTGGTCTGTCTGTGTGTGTGTGTGACTGCGTGTGTCTGTCTGTCTGTGAACAGAATATCTCAAAAACGAAAAGATTTATGACACGTGAAAGTTTCTTGTACTATATAGATGAGACAGCAAGCTTTTGAAGAAACTCGCATAACCGGAAGTATGTGTTTTTCAGTTTTTTTCGATTTTTTCAAAAACGGCTGCAACGATTTTTTCAAACTTTTCATTTGATTACATTTTTAATGTGTACAAGCAATCCAGTGAGACAAATGTCTCATTTAAAAAAATAAAAAAGCCCGTTTTCAAATAGAACGCGTATTAAATAAAAACTGTACCCAGACCTGGAATGTGTCAAAGTGTTGCCTAACCGATCGACGTTTTAAGCCGCAGAGGGTCGCAGCTCCGTTTGGCTGTTGAAACATTTTTATTTAATACGCGTTCTATTTGAAAAACGGTCTTTTTTGTGATTTCTCGAAAACCGGAAGTGTCACGTGACTGAAATTCGGTTCCTGAGCTGACATGTCCATTCCAAACATATAACTTTCATAACTTTTTTCTCTATCTCTTACGGTTTGGCTGCTGAAACAGCGTCCCGGACGGACGGACGGACTGACAGACAAGTCTATTAGATAAAGGATTGATGTGAGGTAGGTGATTTTTCAGTTGAATACTTCTAAAATGGGTTTCTTTTGTTTTTTTTTCTATTTTTTATTAACTCCTATTTTAAATAGAGCACCCGGTATATTATTGCATTTTTGAATTCAGCTTAAAATTTTAAAATTTAAAAAACAAATTATAAGATCACTGTAAAAGGAAGTTGTTTGAGTGTATCACACCAGATTTTTAATCATTGCGAAAAACTGATTCTCAATTAATGGAATAAAAACGTAGGACGTTTATCGGTTGAAAATATTCTTCCATTTTTTATTTCATTAAAGAAATCATTATTAATCAAAGAATTTCCTCGTATTGATAACATAATTATTTAAAAAAAGTATACAAATGAATAAAATATACGGTACCCCCCACCCAAGAAAAGCGCCCTTCCGTGCTTTCCAAGAATACTTCGATACTCAGCATCACTCCGTTTCGCTAATACAATGAAATGCTATAACCAGTTATTTATCCACAAAAAAAACAAAAATTTTTTTTTTGCCGACGACCATAGCTCAAAAGTTGATGTTGCCTTCATTTTCGGAGGACCTATCGTATGAAAACGATCCAAGACTTCAGGAAGGTTCCTGGCGACCGGAATCGTGTACACATACGAACATACATCCCCCGCACAGCACGTTTAGGCACCCCCCAATACGGGGGAATGATCTAGTGGGCTGGGATCTTCACCAAAAGATCCGCACCGGCGAGACGGAGATTTGATATCGTGGGTTCATTAGTCGGTTGGCTCGAATTTTAGAGATATTTGACTCAGAGTGGTTTTCGATATGAGGGAATTTCAATACTTCGTACACTTCGTGTCGAAGTAATTCAATAGAACACTCGTAAACGACTGATGCCTGAGAACTGATTTGTTCTTCTTGTTGATATAGACGAAGAAATGATGTCATTATGGTAATATGGAGTTGATTACCTGTTTAAAATGGGAATAGAGGTAAACAGGTAATTAATCACGAATTAAGATAAAGATACCAGTTCATTATACACTGATAAAATCCAATTAGTCATCATTATATTTGCCATTTATCAGTGAAAATTTACTTTAAATGTCTGGGCGATTTCGTTCAATAATTAGCCATTTTATTGTTATATTTATTCTTTGATTGACAATACCAAGAACATATTCTGTGACCAAAAAACACAAAAACGTAGCTTTTGTATCAAGGAAATTTGCGTAGAAAATTTGTTATCTAACTAAATAGAAATCAGTATGAAATACAAAGTATATGTACTTTTACTCATAAACCAGAAAAGACAAGAATTGCCACCCTAACATTATTTTAATCCGCATACCTGGTTACCGTTAAAGTATGCATTGTCCGTCCTTTCTTATCTATATCTATTCTTGTCTTTAGTACTCGACATGGAAAAATTAAACATTTGAATTCATGATTTTTTAGTTGTTATTTAATTAATCACCGCTTACTAAACATAATTTCAGTTGGCGATATCGACCGCTGGAAGTGACGAAATTTAAAGAGTCTAGAAGAAGAAATATGTAAGATGTAGCAACTTTTATTTTTAATAATAGATAGTCCCATTTTAAAAAATTTATTACACGTTAACGAAAAAATTTAAAAATAATTCTATTGCTTTATGTTCTGCGCCCCATTATAAAGTTTATGTGTATTTAAAGAGATTTTCAAAATAGTAACAAATAACGACAAAATCACAAATTAACCTATTTTTTTTATTTGAACAGATAAATTATTTTTTTGTTATGATTCTGTTAATAATGTCAAAACTGAGGACTGTCCACCATCGATACGCTGCCCATCTATAGAAGGTAGATATATAAATCGATCTTTAGCCGAATAATTTCTGTGACTCCTACAGCCTTAACTAAATTTCTATCTACACCCTTACAAAAATGTATGATCATGGCCTGCTCTAAGTCATGTTGAAAAAATACAGATTATATCCGATTTCGCTTTGTTGTGGCTTTTCTCACAAGCAATCACCGCCGCAGCCGAAACAGGTTCACCGGGCTTTAACACTGGTTTTGCAGATTTGCAACTCACGAAAGCCCATGTGTCATTTTTTAACAGTAGTGCTTCCATTTGCATATTCCACGTGTCATAGTTTTCCTTGTTGAGGGTTTCAATTCTAGCCAAATGAGTCGCACTCATTTTTCCCGCTAAAGCACAGCCGCAACAGAACGATAACAAAAACTAACGAAAATGTTCCACAAACCGCGCACTGTACACCAAAAACACCTCCCTGAGCCCATAACCTATTAGGGTAAATAAAACGCAGGACCTTGCGACCGACAAAGCATATATTTAATAATACCATCAGGTAAAACATATTAAACACACGTATACATCAAAATGACATCGCAAAGACCGATCGATGTACACTGGTCGATTGACATTGACGACACCATCAACTATTAGCGCAAGTGCAACACAGAGCACAGTGGCGGCGCAATGATCGATTCGCACTTTAACAAAACCCACTATAATATTCCCTAGTACTTGATATGCATCATGTTCTAATTTTGTTTTAATTGGACTTGCTAATATCTTACACAAGGTGTTCATGTCATTTTTTTGGGTATTTCGCCACTCTACTTCTTCTTCTTTTCCTTTCCTTCTTACCATTAGAGCGTCGGGTCCTCTATTCATATTCGAAATTTGTCCCGGTCAGCAGCCATTCGCTTTACCTCTCGTAGATCTTTTCCTCTGAGTTCTACTCTTTGTGCCAAACTCTCTTCCCATGTCTGCAGTGGCCTTCCTCTGTATCTCCTTCCTTCAGTTCGTGCCTCCAGTACTCGCCCCGGGACCCTGTTCCTTCCCATTCTCACTACATGTCCGTACCACCTTAACTGTCTTTTTTCCATGTATGTTATTAATGGCTCTATGTCCATTTCTTCTCTGGTTACCTACTGTGTTTCTTACTCGGTCTCTTTTTGTTCTTCCAACCATTCTTCTTAAGTATTTCATTTTTCCAGCAGTTATTCGGTTTTTTATTTTGTCCTGAATTGTCCATGTTTCTGATCCATATGTTAGAGTAGGTATATTCCCAGTTTAGTTGTGTTATTTACTTCCTTCTTTCCTATGACCGTTTTATTTAGGGCATAGTATACTTTGCTTGCTTTGTTTGTTCTGTTTAATATCTCTTGATCTGTTGTTCCATTCTTACTTATTGTGGTCCCTAGATATTCGTAATTGTCCACCCATCTTAGCTCTTTTCCGTCACATGTTATCCTTGTATTTTCGTGGCTTTCGTGTTTTTCTATAGCCATCACTTTACTTTTATTTGTATTAATTGTCATTCCCCATCTCTTTATTGCTCTATTCCATCTGTCTACTATTTGCTCTTGGTTCTTATGTATATCTTCCAGGCACTCTTTTTGGTGCTTAGTTTTTGTTTAACATCCTCATTCCACCAGTGGGTCCTCTTCTGGTTATCCTTCACTATAGTTTTTACGCAGATCGTTTCTGCTTGTTTTAGTATTTCGTTCTTCAGTGTTGTCCACTTTTTTTCTATGTTCCATGATTGTTCTTCCGCTGCTTCTTCTATTTTCCATCTTTCCAGGGCTTCGTCTAGTTTGTCTTTGTATTGTTCGCCTTTCTCTGGTTTTCTTAGTTCATTAATTTTGAGAAGTCTGTGGTCTGTGTTCAATTCTGCACCTCTTCTTACTTTAATATCTAGGATGGCGTATTTAAGTTCCCTATTGTATGTTATGTAATCGTTAATACTTTCTGCTTCTCTTCTTATCGCCTGAAAAGTAATCTTATGTATTTTTTTGTGGTTGAAGTAGCTGTTTCCGTTAAGCAATTGGTTATTAATGCAGTATTCTATCATCCTTCTTCCGTTGTTGTTCACTACTGTTTCTCCTCCGAACCTTCCTAGAGTTCCATGTCCTATTACTTGTTGATTTCCCGTTCTGACATTCCAGTCTCCATTTATGAATGTGTGTTTACTTCTTTCCCTAGCTTTATCTGTTTGTTTTTGTAGCTCTTCATAAATGGTCTCTTTGTCCTCGATATTTGCATCCTCTGTTGGAGCATATATTTGTATTATAGTTACATCCTTCTGTAGCTTTAAGTCCACATACTACATTATCCTTTCGTTTATAGCTTCCCATTGTTTTATTTGACAGGCTTGATGTGCATTTAGGATTATTCCTACTCCTCCTTTTTTCTCTTCCCTCCGATCCTGAATATAGTAGTTGGTATCCTTTCCCCATTGTTTGTCTTCCATTTCCTTTCTTTTTAAGGTCATATATTCCCAATATTTCTATCTTATATTTTATCATTTCTTCTACTATTTCTACTTCTTTTCCACTTATTCCTCTCACATTCCATGTTCCTATCCGTGTCATTGTTTCGCGTATGGTCCGTTTTCCAGAAATCCGTCCATGTCCGAGGCAATTATTTGGTCTCTGAATGTATTTACCTCATGCGGGTGATTAGCCCAGCCATGAGGGCCTCGTTACCTCGGGACAACTGGCCTTTGGTCCACTGCCGCTTATTATGAATATTCACGGAAATCCTGTCTCCAGGACTTCCCCCATCCGCCGCCCGGGGGACGCTCTATAGGAGTGAGGTCTTCCGAGAGCGCCACTCTACAAAATGAAAAATATTAAGAGTTCTAATAATTTTTATTTTGTAGTGTGGCGAAATGCCCAAAGAAACAGCATAAATATTAAAACTCCACAAAAAACACAAGGCGTGTCCCATAATTATTTAGCATTAACCTACAAGAAAATAAATAGCTATCATAGAACAACGGCATCGCATTTTTTTCCAAAGTACGCCCTTTGAGAAACCGCAGTCTTATTCCAACACTTTCTACAGTCGTCGAAGCAAATTTCCCAGTCATTAGCTACAAAAAACCTGTTTTAAAAACATTAAATTCCGGAATTCTAATTTTTAAATGTTTTAAAATCTCAATACCCTAATAACATTACAAGTATTCCAATTTGGGATGCGTCGCTCATGCGCCATCTTGAAAAAATAGCGGGAAAACCGATTTTTCAGGAATATCTGCGTTCCCGTTGTAACGTTAGCGTTAGTCGTAAATTTACCTAAAGCATAAATATTATACCAATCATCGCTTCCTCTTCATAGCTCGCGTTTTCCCCACAGAATGGAAAAAGCCACTGTATAAATGTGCATTAAGAAAGAGCGAAACAAAATGGCCAGGAAGAGGAAAGTAAAAGCCTGGATACAGACTTTGCAAGACAAATTACCTACATGTGATGTAGAGACATTGAACAAATTAATAATCAATACGATAACAAAAGTATAGAAAAAGCGATCAAATCGCTAACTAATAACAAATCACCGGGAATAGATAATATCCCGTCAGAATTATTAAAATATGGAGGTCCACGCCTGGTAGAAGCTATAACGGAGCTGATCACAAAAATATGGAAAACAGAAAGAATGCCAGATGAATGGAGAACCAGCATCATATGCCCCATTCACAAAAAAGGAGACAAATTAGAATGTAGAAACTTTAGAGGAATATCCCTATTGAGCACAACATATAAAACCTTCACGACCACCCTCGAAACAAACTGGAACCACTGGCCGAAAATATCATTAGCGAATACCAAGCAGGCTTTAGACCAGGAAGGTCGACCACAGACCAACTATTCGCGGTGAAACAAGTACTGGAGAAATGCTGGGAATATGATATTGATGTGTACCAACTCTACGTGGACTTTAAACAGGCCTACGACAGTATAGACAGAGAAACTCTCTACAGCCTTATGCTAGACTTCAACATACCGCCAAAATTGGTAAGGCTAACAAGACTGACAATGGAAAACTCCGAGAGTATGGTGAAAATACAAGAAAGCCTAACAGATTCGTTTAAAGTAAACCAAGGCCTCAAACAGGGTGATGGACTAGCCCCAATGCTCTTCAACTTAGCATTAGAACATGTAGTAAGGAAAACCACGGTAGACACCAACGCATCTCTGCTATACAAATCCACCCAAATAGCAGGATACGCAGACGACATAAACATACTCGGAAGAAACCTAATAGCAATGAAGGAATCATACATACAGCTAGAAAACGCCGCAGGAGAAGTAGGCTTAAAGGTTAATGAAGAGAAAACAAAAATATTAATATAGACCCGAAGCAATAGGTGGAGAAGTCAAAACATGACAATAGGCGACCAAAACTTCGAAACAGTGCATGATTTTTTCTACCTAGGCTGCAACATCTCCAGCAAACACGACGAGATGAAAGAAATCCAAAGAAGAATCAGCAATGCGAATAAAACATATTATTACATTTCGACCATAATTAAATCTGAGAATGTCCACAGAAAAACAAAAATAAGACTATACAAAGCAATTATACGCCCAGTACTATGTTATGGAAGCGAGACCTGGACGCTTTCACAAAAAGCAGAGGCAGCTCTGTAAACGCATTTGAACGAAAGATCCTACGCAGAATCTATGGCCCAGTCCAAGAGAACGGACAGTGGAGAATAAGATACAACCACGAGATATATCAGCTCTTTGCAGAAGCAGACGTCTCCACAATAATAAGATTGCAAAGACTCAAATGGGCCGGCCATGTGCAGCGGATGGAACCACAAAATGGAAGGCAAAAGACCGATAGGAAGACCTGGGGCGAGATGGGCAGATAAAATCCAAAAGTACGCACGATCGATGCTCGGAATACCAAACTGGAGAAAGGCTGCTGAGAACAGGGATAGTTGGAGGAAAAAAATAGAGGAGGCCAAGATCCGATTTGGGTTGTAGCGTCATTGGATGGATGGATGGAAACAAAATGGCCAGGAAGAGGAAAGTAAAAGCCTGGATACAGACTTTGCAAGACAAATCACCTACATGTGATGTAGAGACATTGAACAAATTAATAATCAATACGATAACAAAAGTATAGAAAAAGCTTTTATTAGAAATAAGAACAAAGAGAAAGTTAACAAAGAAATAAAAGAAGATTTCTAAGTGTTAAAAATACCAATCAACAAATAATAAACTACATTAACAAGGAAATGTGAAATGGAAATGTTTGCAACTCCATTAAGAAAATGAAAAATAAAGCTCCAGGAGCAGTCAGATTTATCACAGAGACATAAAGCTTGGAATTACTACACTAATTCGCATACTAAAAAAACCAATCAACTTGTGTCTACAAAACCAAGACATTATTTCAAGTTGGAACAACTTCATAATGATACTTCTTCACAAAAAAGGGGATTAATCAAATTTGGGAAACTACAAACCCACCAGCCTTCTAAACCATTTGTACAAAATATTCACTTATAAAAGTTATGTCGAATATTTTTGCTGTGGTACCACGAATGTTCATTGCGCTTAGGTTCGATTAGGACGAGTGCGCTAGCACACTAAAAACACGTCCAATTAAGAGCATGCATTTAGTACTGGGGACAACTCTCTGACTTACGATTACGACTCCGCCTCTCATAGAGGGCAGAACTAGTGGTGCTAGCAAATAAAGCAAATTAATATTGTTCCATTTTTAACTACCAAATTATAGTTTCACCAAGCCACTTCTAAGAATTTAGCTGTCCACTTGCGAACCACTGGAACCAAGCGTCGGGTTTTACGATCGACCCCAAGTTGAACGTACTTACCTGCTATATGAATCGAAAGTGAAACAGCTTCTCGTTTTACAATAGTTATTTGTTATTGATCACTACATAACACTGGTTGGTATGCTATTGTTATTGCTTGCTGATTCTGGTTATTTTCAACAGTAAAATCATAAGACGCTAAATATACCATGAGATAAAAAAAATGATTCTGAGCAGGCCTTGATATGTGTTATACGTTTGGCAGTACTGAAGTGTATTGTCAGTCTATGTCAAATTTGAGATTTGCAGGTTACGTTTTACGTCAGTCTATGTCAAACAACAAACAAAACCTAACCTTTTAATCTCGAATTTGACATAGGCTGACAATACACTTCAGTACTGCCAAACGTATAACGTATAACACATATCAAGGCCTGCTCAGAATCATTTTTTTTTATCTCATGGTATTTTTATCAGTAAAATGTGTTTCTATATTATTATTATTATTATTATTAATATGAAATAATATATGAAATAACGTTGCCTAGCAAATTTGATTAGAACAAATTGTCATTAATCAAAAGCCCGAGCTCGTTCGGGGAAGGGCTTTTACGCAGTTTATTTGAGTCAATTTTGCTTTAAGGCAGCAATTTTTAAGTGTTGAACAGTTAAATTTTACCAAAGGGTAAGATCGAATAATTTTTATTTCACAAATTCTAGAAATAAAAATCTGGTGTGAGGTGTGATACACGCACACAACTTCCTTTTACAGTGATCTTATAATTAGTAATCTTATAATAATCTTATAATAATAATTTTATTTTAAATTTTTAAGCATTTGTCAAAAATTTTCAAAAATTACAAATTCTACAAAAACGGTACAAAATAGAGCGTTAGGTGAAGAGACAAATTTTCTCTAGAATTTCAAGCTGAATTCAAAAATGTAATGATATACCGGGTGTTCTATTTAAAATAGGAGTTAATAAAGAAAATAGAAAAAAAAACAAAAGAAACCCATTTTAGAAGTATTGAACTGGAAAATCACCTCACTTCAATACACATTAAAAATGTAATAAAAATGTGAAGTTTGAAAAAAATCGTTAGAGCCGTTTTTGAAAAAATCGAAAAAAACTGAAAGATC
The DNA here is from genome assembly GCA_940337035.1 of Agriotes lineatus. Lineage (NCBI taxonomy): Eukaryota > Metazoa > Arthropoda > Insecta > Coleoptera > Elateridae > Agriotes > Agriotes lineatus. Next base: position 42,945 of record CALNHX010008110.1, read on the forward strand.
ACAAGAGTAAACACCTACTTCCAGTTATGCGATTTTCTTACGTAGTATTGAGTTCAATGTTTCTAAGCAATACCTACATCTCTACATTATGTTTTTTTTTAAATCGTGAAATTACAACATTTTAACCAACTTTTGTAGATTATGTTGACGTCGGCCCTACACCTACAAAAAATCGTAAAACAATGGATTACTCCACTGCCGATTTCGACGTTCTTCACTGTCGATTTAAAAAAAATAACTATTTTGTATCAGTAAGAAAAACGTCAACTTTAATAGCTGACCATAGACATACATTCAAAACCGGCGCGAATGTAGTTTTTCGTGGCGGTTATGAACGTGTGTCTATGTCCAGCTTATAGCTGCGCATATACACACGTTCAAAACCGGCACGAATGTACTACATTTGAGGCGGTTTTGAATTAGAGACCCTGTATATAGTTAGATAAAAGTTGAGAAAACACAAACGTCAGATGCCAAATTTGATCCAAAACATGCATGCGCAGTTATACTGTTTGAAAGTCACTAGATCGTTTTTTCTAAAAGACGTTTTTAAAATTTTTGCTGCTCCTTCAAAGCACTCAAAACATAGCTTGGAGTACTGTTTGTATCAGAAATAAGTAACAAGTGTTAAAAAACTGAAATATGTAATATGTATACACATTTCCTATAGCAGATATGTGAACCGGCGCACTTCTTCCCACTGGTTTTCATTAAAATGGACTATTTTTGATATGCTGCTATAAAGTCACTATATTTTGAATCAAGGTCTGTAAATATATTCGTAGTATGCTTAAAGCTTGCTATATTTACGGACCTTGATTTTGAATTACAGTGGCTATATAAGGACAGTGTGGTCAATTTTGGTCCTGTTTCTGATTGGTTGTTTTAAAATCCGCCATTAAGAGTCGTTTTACGAAATCACACATAGTCACACAAAATTGCTTCTAAGTCCTTTATTATTGAAAGTAGCCCCAATATGAAGTGGAATAAAATAATCTTCATAAAATTCTACAGTTTTCTGTGTAAGAGAATGCCGAATTTTTGCATAAGTAAATGTCAACAAGTTAAAGTAAAATGCTTTTTGCGAAAATTGCGCATTAGTGCAAATCAAAAGCTATAATAAACTATATAAATGTCTTAATGCCAAATATTATTGCATCAAATTAAAGAGAATTTATGGGCTACGTAACACTGCATATTCTATTCCTCTCAATTAACTGGTGGAATAAATACAACGGTTTGATTATGAATATTAAAAAAAATGTTTTTGTTGAGTTTTTGTACGTAATCTCTGTGTCGATCAACCCAAAATGTTGTCAATTTTCGTTTTCTATGTATAAACCGTTCAATAGTTATTTGCCAGATAGGAGGCCATGTTAGGGTGATGAATTTCACCCTGTAAATATGCTGTCAGTCATTAAGAAAAGTTAGGTTATGCCCATTTTATACAAAATGATCATTTTATGTTAATGTACATAACGTGGTTGCCAGATTTGGTTTTGGATTTTGTGCCACTTTTATTATTGGTTAAGATAAATTTCATGAAAGACAACTTGCTGATTCTGAATACGTGTCATACTTTGTTGAGTAGGAATAATGGTATAATGAAAGTCGTTTTTTTATTGTAATTATAAACTGTATACAAAAATATTTAAATATTACAATTTATGTATTTTTTTCAGTATAAATAAATAAAGCTTTTACAAGCCACTTTAGGCCCATTGCATAACAATCTCCATTGTCCTTTATTCATGATTTTATTTCTCCAGTCTTCTATTCCTTTCCTTGCTATGTCTTCCATTACTGTCTTCTCCCACCTATTCCTTGGTCGCCCCCTTCATCTAGTTTCTTGCGCTCTGCCTTCCAATACTATCTTAGTAGCTCTTCCATCTGGCATTCTCCATATATGCCTAAACCTTCTTAACCTCTGAGCTTTAATGAAGTCTACTATACTTGGCTCCCCATACTTCTCCTGTACGTCTTCGTTTGTAAGTCTTCTCCAACCATCCTCCGTTCGAGTCCCTCCAAATATTTGTCGCAGCATTTTTCTCTTCCACCTACTTATCATGTCTTGATCTGCCACATTCATCGTCCATGTTTCACATGCATACGTAGCTGTGGGTCGAATTACAGTCTTATGAGTCGTAGGTCTGCATTTAGCGATATTTGTTTTGAGGACATTATACTAGTTAACGCGCCCGCACATCTCGATGCTATTAACCTTGATTTAACTTCTTGTGTGTAAGTTAAGTTTTCAGAGATTAATGTTCCTAAGGAAGTAAACTCCTTAACTCGTTCTATTTTCAACTCTGAATATTACGGCATTATTATTGATTTCTTTATTTTTTCCACTACTTCTTTGTTAAAGTTGCTGAATATTGTCCAGTGGAAGTTGAAAAATGGATATTTTTTTAATATGGCCACTGAAGAAAATCGCAGGGAGTTAAGTCAAAAGACCTCGGAGGCCGCACTGTAGACATGTTTTGACTAATAACTCTGTTTTCGTAAAACTCTCCAAGTAAATTTAAATTTTCTTGTGTTGTGTGAAGTCTTGCCCCATCTTATTGAAAGTAACCCTTTTGTAGTTCATCGTCACGTAACTCTTCAAAAAACGGCGACAAAATGTCAATACGATATTGTTGTGCATATAGCAAACCTAAAATTTGAATTATTAAAATAAAATTTAATCGTTTTGCTGCACTTACCTTCAGAAAATACAGGACCTATAACTCTTCTTTTACTAATTGCAGCCCAAACCCCGTTTTTGGGGGGTGAAGCGGTTCTTCAACATAAAAATTGGGATTCTCAGAGCTTCACATACTCATATTTTGTGAATTAGTATAGCCTGATAAATAGAAGTATGCCTCATCGGTAAAGACAGTTTTCTCAAACGCATTATTCTTATTTCCTAAATTATTGATAAACCAGTTACAGAATTCCAATCTAACCGGAGGATCGTTTGGCAGCAACCGGTAAGGAAAATAATGCAAATTGCTTCTTAATATCCTATGAGATGTTGTATACGAAACATTTAATTGCTGTCCTAAATGGCGAACAGATACGTGTGGTTGTTCTTGCACAATTTGTCTCGCATTGGTAACTACTTCTTCAGTGCTTATGTTTGGTCGACCACTGCCTTGCTTCCGGTGTACATTTACAGTTTCGCGGAAGTTATGATGCAATAATCTTTATCATTAAAACATTTATATAGTATTATTATAGCTTTTGATTTGGGCTAATGCGCAATTTTCGCAAAAAATATTTTACTTTAACTCGTTGACATTTACTTATACAAACGAAAATTCGGCATTGGCTTAGACAGAACACTGTAGAATTTTATGATGATTATTTCATTCCAGTTCATGTTGGGACTACTTTCAATAATAAAGGACTTAGAAGCAATTTTGTGTGACTATGTGTAATTTCGTAAAACGACTCTTAATGGCGGATTTTAAAACAACCAATCAGAAACATGACCAAAATTGACCACACTGTCTTTATATAGTTACTGTAATTCGACGTACAGTGGCTATATAATGACAGTGTGGTCAATTTGAAAAAAGGCAGCCATTAAGAGTCGTCTCTACAACAACCAGCCACGCCCTTAGGGATTGTTCTGTGCACGGCCTGCTAAATTGTAAGACAAACGTCACCCTGCTAAATTATGGCATAAACGTCATTTTATACGGACTGGACATATGTGAAGTTCCGCGATGCTATACAGAGCTGTGTATATCCACGATCGAGAAAATGTGTGCAATGTGAGGTGTTCAAATGTGCAGTGTAACACTAATTTTACAATAATGTCAATAATATTACTTAAACAGAATTAAACGGCAAGAGACGACGTGAAACGTAAAGAATCGCTGCCAGCGATTAAAAATCCTCGTTAACGAGCAACCTAATATCGGAATATAAGTCAATATGTCCTTTGTTATCTTTCTTATTGTGTTTTTGTAGATAAAAAACGAGAATTTACAACATTTTGCATTGGTCGACACAGAGACTACGTACAAAAGCTCAACAAAAACTGATTTTTTTGATATTCATAATCAAACCGTTCTATTTATGCCACCAGTTAATTTAAAGGAATATAATATTCAGTGTTAGATAACCCATAAATTCTCTTTAATTTGATGCAATAATCTTTATCATTAAGACATTTATATAGTATATTATAGCTTTTGATTTGGGCTAATGCGCAATTTTCACACTGTCCTTATATAGTCACTGTAATTGGACGTACAGTGACTATATAGTATATAAGGACAGTGTGGTCAATTTTGGTCATGTTTCTGATTGGTTGTTTTAAAATCAGCCATTAAGAGTCGTTTTATGAAATCACACATAGTCACACAAAATTGCTTCTAAGTCCTTTATTATTGAAAGTAGCCCCAATATGAAGTGCAATGAAATAATCCTCATAAAATTCTACAGTGTTCTGTGTAAGCGAATGCCGAATTTTCGTTCGCATAAGTAAAAGTCAACGAGTTAAAGTAAAATTCTTTTTGCGAAAATTGCGCATTAGTCCAAATCAAAAGCTATAATAAACTATATAAATGTCTTAATGCCAAAGATTATTGCATCAAATTAAAGAGAATTTATGGGCTACGTAACACTGCATATTCTATTCCTCTCAATTAACTGGTGGAATAAATACAACGGTTTGATTATGAATATTAAAAAAAAATGTTTTTGTACGTAATCTCTGTGTCGATCAACCCAAAATGTTGTCAATTTTCGTTTTCTATGTACAAAAACACAATAAAGAAGATAAAAAGGACACCTTGACTTATATTCCAATATTAGGTTGCTCGTTAACGAGGATTTTTAATCGCTAGCAGCGATTCCTTACGTTTCACATCGTCTCTTGCCGTTTAATTCTGTTTAAGTAATATTATTGACATTCTTTAGCGTTTCGCGAGAAACGAGAGTTTTCTCGCTCTCGCTCTCGTTCTCGCACCGAGAACGAGACCGAGACCGAGAACGAGAGCGAAAATGTAAGCCGAGAACGAGAACGAGAGGTAGGGTGACCGAGAGCGAGAATTTTATCGTAGCTCTCGCTCTCGCTCTCGGTTTAAAAAATACAAAAGTGGACAAAAGATATTTTAAAGTATTTTATTATTTACATGAAAACGAAATAATATAATACGATCAACTAATTAACGATTAAATAACTAATTATGAAATAATTATAAACAGAAGATAATATTACATATTAAACCCAAATTCGATCTTTCAGACCACATTTAGCCCAAGAATTTAGGCAGAGAAGATATTTACTTGAGTCATCGTTAAGCCGACTTCTGTGTTTTCTGATGATTAGTGAAGCTTGCGAAAACAATCTTTCAACTGGAGCCGAAGTAGCATTTATTGCGAGAAGATCTCTCGCCATTCTTGTCAAATTGGGATAAGTATCGCTATATTTTTTCCAGTATGCCAAAATACTTTGATCTTTTGGTGATCTTTTTAGTGCTAAATATTCATCAATTTCCAATTTCCAGTTGTTTTCTGAAGTTTCTTCTTCAAATAAGGACGTGAAATCCAGATCATCAACGTGATTAGTTTTCTTCGTTAATGTTTTATGTTCTTCTCCAGCAACTTCTGCTCCTTTGTCTTCATTAGATACATGATATTTCGTTTTGAAAATATTTTCAAACATGGAATACGAAAAATCTTTCATTAGTTTTCCCCAAGTCGTTAAATTAAATGTTTCCAATTTGTGACGTGGGTTTAAAATCAAAATTACACAATAAATCCAGTTACTCTTATTATAATGTTTCATCAATTTGTTTTTCCCGACCAAGTAAGCTGATAATATAATTTCTTCGACATTAGTCCTTTGCTTTTCAGAAAGATCTGTTATTATATTGTCAATTCTGTCCAATAGCATGTTAAATGCCACGATTACAAGAGGAATAGTCACATAGTTTTGCCCACATAAAATCTGTGAACATTGTTTAAAAGGTTTCAAGTATTTATAAATTGTGGCCATAAGCTCCCACTCACCATCGGAAAGTTTGAATTTTTCGACTTGTTCTGCATTGCAATATAGCAATTTTAGGGGTTCTTTCAAGCTAAGTGCGCTTTCCAACATGTCATGCGTACTGTTCTATCTGGTTTTAATATCCAAACATGGTTTTATACAAGGTACTTCGACCGTATCGCAGCAATTTTTCAGTTTAATCTGAAGTTGCTCCGATTTTATTATTTTAATAAAGGTTTTTCTAACCTTGGCGATTACCGTAGAAGAAGCAAAGGTACTCTCGTTATAGTCAATTTCTTCCTCGCAATTAGCTTGGTCCTCTTCAAAGTCTTCTTCGAGGTTTTCGCTATCTGAATTATCTTCATCGTCCTCACTGCTGTCTTCTTCTTTTCTGCTCTTCAACAATTGTAACATATCTTGTACGGCAAGATTTAGTATATGTGCGAAGCACCTGAAATGTTGATTTTCTGAGTCAAATTCTATTCCAGCTTCTTTCATCAGAACCTTTAGTTCTGCCATGAAAGTAGTGTTCGACGACACGTTATCTACCGTAATCCCTTGCACTCGATCCATTATGTCGTATGATTTTATACTTTTCATAAATGCTTGGGCGATATCCTTTCCCGAGTGGTTACCCTTTGCAGGTACAAAATCTAAAGCCAAGGATTGTAAATTGAAATTGTTGTCTATAAAATGCGCCGTAATTCCGTAATACGACCTTCCGGAAATTGAAGTCCAACCATCAATTGTAAAAGAAATTTTGGAGAAATTTTCTTTCAAAATTCCCTTCACATTCCTCTCAATCTTTGTGTATTCTTCAAACACTTTTCTTTTCATTAAATCTTTTTTTGGCATAGTTGTATTATTTGAAATTTTAATATTTCGAAAAAAATCTTGAGTAGCATCATCGTCGAAGAAATAGAAGGGCAAATTCTTAATTGCTAACCACTTGACTATCGTTTGGTCAAAGTTGCTCGACAAGTCCTGAAATTAATATAACACATTTATTTACCAATATACAGCGAGGTTATAGAGAACGTTGAAACATAAAAATTTTGCACATAAACTTTTTTTTAATTCCTCCCCGCTGCGCTGGGTTAACACAGTTACACCCTTCTAAAGAGGGTGGTTATATTAGCACATTTTAATGGACAAGAATTTTATTATAAATAATTGCGTACTGAAAATCCTCATTAATTTAAAAAAGTCAGGTCTTTAGTGCTTTTGTATAGCTAATAGCTTTAATGTAAAAACATAGAATACGTTATAATGCAAAGCATTATGCTGGCTAACTGTACCGTGCATCATAATGCATTGTATTTTTTACAATTTAAAAAGTGACGCAAAGCTAAAAGAAGTAGACATTTTTTAAATAAATCAGGCTTCCTAGTACATGTTTTTGTATAATTAATTCTTGTTCGTTAAAAAATTCTAATATAATCATCCTCTTATATGCGAAATTTTTATGTTTCAACGTCCCTTATAATCTCCTTAACTTTGGTACCACGTTTTTTAAACACCCTTTATATAGCAATCTCGAAGTAGTAATTATACAAAACGATATAGCTCTATAAGTCATTTATTTTTATCATTAATAAATTTTACTTTAATAGAATCAATCTTATACAGAAAGCGCTATCTACAAGTTTCTTGAAAATGAGAATCGCCCAATTAGTTTTTAAATATTATCTGTTTTATGCTGAAATGTGAAGTTTTTAAATGTTATTTTGTAGGATGTGTAATAAGCATAAATTAATCTTTAAACAAGCTTTATTTAATAATTTCGAACAAAACCAAGTAAAATGCAATTATATTTTCATTAAAAAACGTTTTTTTTACAATCTGTTGTGGTGATCATGGATTCTAGGGAATAAAATTCCTAAATTTAAAAAAACTAAAGCTACTGGTCCCAGAATACAACAATTAATATCTCAAAAAGTAACTGGGCTATTTTCATTTTGAAAAAAGTAAAATAAATTTAATTTAAAAATAATCACGTTTAGCAGCTATATTGTTTTTAAACAGATTCACCCTGAATATAATTGAAATGTTTACTTACTCCAGTTTCTCTTAAAGAATTAAAAACAAATAACTATACCTCTGTAGGTGGTACCGTATATTTCATCAGTATTTGTTGTTTTAATCCATCTTTTCCCTTTTTATCGGTAGAGTTCTCGCCAAATAAGTCTGTGTATTCTTTGCGGTGCACAAATTGTAAATGCCTTTTCAAACCACTTGTATTATGCAAAGACATTTTGATAGTTTTTTTGATATTTTTATCTTTTTTACAAAGCAGACACTTTGCCGATTCCCGGATGGATTTGATTCATCATTGTCGATGTCAAAATATTCTGAAAACTTGTTTTTCCTTCTATTATCTTCAGTTGAAGCAGATGTGGGAGTTGACGTATTTGCGTTGAATGTTGATGTTGATGGTGTAGGGGACAAGCACATTTCGGCATCCCCGCGTTCTATTTCTATCATTTCTTGCGATTGTGACAAGCTCGAGAAGCTCTGATTACTATCAATTTCACATTCTATTATCACTTTAGATTTTTTATGGTTTTTCTCGTTTTGTGGACCACTAAGAAAGCGTTTCATTTTCGGTACTAATTACACAATCGACCTGCACCGATTAAAATCTCAAACTGAACTGAATAAGTCAACAATTCTGAATTCACATTCTTCGACTACTAACCTGCACATATGCAGGCACAAATAATGGGATTATTGTTATGTTTGGTACTTAATTCAATACTAGCCAAAACAAGCTGCAAGTGATATCTACAACGGTGCCACGTAATCAGAAACTTGCCGATCCAATTATTGGTCACTGGAGATACAATTTTAGAGATTAACGAGAACGAGAGTAACCGAGAACGAGACCGAGAAGTAGACAACTATCGTCCTCGCTCTCGTAATCGAGAGCGAGATCGAGAACAGATTTTTCAGGATTTATGAGAGCGAGAACGAGAGAGACCACTTCTCGCTCTCGTTCTCGCTCTCGCGAAACACTAACATTCTTGTAAAATCAATGTTAGACTGCACATTTTTTGGCCACCTCATATTGCACAAATTTTCGCGATCGTGGGTATACAACGCTCTACAAAGCATCTCCGAATTTCACGTATGTCCAGTCCATATAAAATGACGTTTATGTCACAATTTAGCAGGCCGTGCACAGAACAATACCTAAGGGCGTGGCTGGTTGTTGTAGAGACGACTCTTAATGGCTGCCTTTTTTAAAATTGACCACACTGTCCTTATCACAAAGCAACCACTAATAAAGCGATTTCTCAAACAGTAAGCTTGAATAAAAGTTTCAGCGCCCTACAACGGGTGGGCCAGAAACTATTCCAGCAAGGCGGCAAAATTTAAATACGCCATTACTACGATATTTGGATTAATCAAGGATATACCGTCAACACCAATACAAATTTTGCATATACATAATTTGCCTTCATCAGAATCTCGATTTTAAAGTTTTGAATCGCATAAATCGGAATATGCAAAATCTTTATAGGTTCTGAAGTTTACAATAATTATGGAAAATTCAAACAAAATATTTGCGAATAACAAATATATTTAAGTAATTCAAATAGCAATATTGTTTAATAGATATTGTCAATCTTACAATAGTCGTCCTCAATTGCAACAATTTGTTTTGGTTCAAAATGCTTTTCACGCATTTTAAATGATTTGTCGGTGTCAGTTTGACGTATGAGTTTACTATTTAAGCACTTTTCAAACGGCGGACAGGTGACACCAGCGCCTCCTGACGGATGGGCCAATCTCTAACAATTATTTGATTTGACAGATGCATTCAGAAAACGCTTCTATTAGTAGGTTTTTCTATGCCTTTGGGAAATTTGTGTCTCCTACACTGAATCGGCACAATTTGAAACAACACTTCTTCCATATATATAATACACATATATTGCTGGTAGGGCCTGGAAACTTCAGAAAACATTACGGCGCCGACATAGTCTCACTTATAGTATAACGCGTCTCGTGCGCATGCGTGAGAATTCGAACTCCGCCTTTAGAAGCGAATTTTAAACTTGATCACTTCCCCATTGGGCGGGACCACTTCCCCATTGGGCGGACGACGCCGCCGCGCTTGCGCACAGCTCACCGTATACATTAAGGAGTTGGTTGTGTGTTTCACTTCATCGGCCAGTTTCCCACTCATAGCCGCTAGCAATATAGTAAGTATTAGATATATGACTTCTTCATATACCGACCCATCATTAATTATAGTTTGGTTCCCAACCTTGCCGAGTGGCAACACTAGCGCCCTCCGACGGGTGGGCCAGTCCCTAACAATTATTTGACAGGTGCATTTAAGAAACTCCTCTATTAGTGGTTGCTTTGTGGTCCTTATACAGCCACTGTATTTTGAATTAGAGTCCCTATATTAATATAGGGACTCTATTTTGAATTAGAGTCCCTGTATATTGGATATGAAGAAAGTTTAATTGCTTCCAACGTTTGTAATTTCAGCTAACATAAACACTAAATCATGAGTAGCAATCACAGTATGATTCGGGAGAGTAATCCGACCAACAAATTTATCAGAAGACACGCAGCATATCTGTGCACTTTTTCTAATTCATTTTGTCCAGGGTATTATAGGTACATACTTTCTTAGTGATTCATATAATTTCAAAAATGTAAATACATCCTGTAAAATTCCACTTTCAAGTTTTAAACATTCCAGTTTTCTATTTAATGTTCAAACGGAAGGATATGGTAAATGCAGCTTCAATAGGCTATTATAACCACTGGTTCCAAAGGTAAATTTAAGATGTAATGCGGCCCTGGCAGTTTCATTGAACGATGGAATGATGCAGTTGGTTTTGCGATGAATAGCATTAATTTGACCAGGATTGAAAATATTTTCTAAATTTTAAATTTTGTGGTTTCTTTCTCTTGTCAGTTCATTGCTCAAAATCTTCGTATTATGGTTTAAAATACTAATCGGCAAACATTTAGTATACCTAGTTGAAAGTTGGTTTTAATACGTTTCTATAATCTTTTGAAGCTCATAGATATTCTTGCCACTGACATTTTGTTAACCATTGGTCTACTGTGAAATGCTGATTATACAAGCGAAAACCATCCATATTTAAGAATTTCTTGTTCCACTATGTCTTTGATCGTTGATTGTTTGAGAAACTTGTGAAAATAAAATTCCTGACTTGTCTATATATTTAAAACATGAAGCGTTTTCTTTCGACATCTATTTTGAGACTTCCACCGGACCGATTTCGATAATTCTTTTTTTAAATGAAAGCCGTTACCGTGTAGATGTGCACAAAAGTCCTAAATTGAAAATAAATGGATAATTTTAAGAGTAAAACCAACATATTGTAATTTTCAAGTGGCTGCAGCCGGCCATGCAGTAGCAGTCAACCAAGTGTATTCTCGAAGTCAGCCTGCGGCGTTTTGCTGATTGTTTGCAATGGACTCCTGTAACTACTAAATGTTTATTTGAAATCAACGGTCTGCTGATTCGTGAGACAAAAGTCAAAATACATGTAAAATGACAGACGAAAATCGGTATTGCTCATACGCTGTAAGGTGTTTTTTCTGCTTATTAGATTATGTGGATGTGCTTATTTACACAGTGATTCATTGCTTTCCCTGTTGGTACAAGCATACGTATATTTTTAAAACGTATTTCGACGTTATCCGACACCTGTTTTTCATACTCTTCCATCCTCACAGTTTCTTTTGTTTAAGTTGCATTCAGTCATCGCTTTTGTAATCTATTATTTCAAAATTCTATTCGGCTTTCTCCTAGCTCTTCTTTGTGGTACCCATATATCTAATACTTACTATATTGCTAGCGGCTATGAGTGGGAAACTGGCCGATGAAGTGAAACACACAACCAACTCCTTAATGTATACGGTGAGCTGTGCGCAAGCGCGGCGGCGTCGTCCGCCCAATGGGGAAGTGGTCAAGTTTAAAATTCGCTTCTAAAGGCGGAGTTCGAATTCCCCCGCATGCGCACGAGACGCGTTATACTATAAGTGAGACTATGTCGGCGCCGTAATGTTTTCTGCAGTTTCCAGGCCCTACCAGCAATATATGTGTATTATATATATGGTGGTACCCTTCCCATTTTCGCTGTGCGCTTAGCACGTGCGATGACATTTAATAAACCACAAAGACAAACTCTGGATAAAGTAGGAATATATAATATTTGACACAAGCAGTATTTAGCTATGGTCAAGTGTATGTAGCAATGTCACGTGAGAGTCGTTTTGAAAACTTAAAAATTCAATTTTACCTGATGGATACATTAAACATTGTCTACAAAGAAGTTTTGTAAATTGCAAAATGGTTTTCAACGGATTCCATTAGTGGTTTTTTATTTACTGTGGTTTTATCAGCTCGACGATGATATTTAAATGGCAGTTGCTCTCAAGACAAATACGTGTTATAATAGTGATTTTTAAAAATGCAGTATCCGTAAAATAAGGACATATTGTCTTGATTTTACATAAGGGTTCACGTGAGAGTATATTCCAAGGCCTTTCATTCGGAGGAAAAAATCTATCAATCGATTAACACTGTGGTGGAGGCAGATGACACAGTGCACTACCACATTGAGTTTCTCCACACGCTCTACCCTCCCGGACTTCTTCCAAATCGCCTACCTTTGAAAGTTAGAGCACTTATACTACTATACTACTGAGAAACGTGAAGAGTGCTGCTGAAAGCTCCGCATCGTAACGTCACTGAGGCCAAAATTTTCATAGGTTTTGGTGAAGGGGAGACAGTCTTCATTCCTCGAATAACCCTTATTCTTTCAGACTATTCTTTTCAATTTAAGAGACTGCAATTTCCCGTAAAAACCTGCTTTGCCATGACGATCAATATGGTGCAGAGACAGTCGCTGTATCAGGCTGGGGTCGACTTGAGGGAAGACTGTTTTTTTATCGATCAACTTTATCTAGCCTGTTAGGGGTCAGTTCTCCAAACAACTTAGTAGTGCTCAAACCAGAAGGAAAAACATCCAATATCGTCTACAAAGAAGTGCTTTTACCCGCTATTCGACGGGATTGACTTCTACTTCACAGATCGTTACATAATAGAATCTGGTGGAAGGTAAGAAGTTGTAATTCGCCATATTAGTTCTTTTTACAAGTAGGGTCAAACCATTTTCAGGCTTTTCGAAATTCATTCCTCCAAAAGAGCTAAATGTGGTAGACCTGTTTTTGTAAAGATCTACAAAGTGGTGTAATTGCAGAATTCATCCCCGAAACAGGTTAAATAGGACAAATATGTTTTTCTAAATATCACTCCAAGGAAACTACTACAAGTACAGGAAGTTAAAATTGAGCATATTAGAACATTTTTCAAATAGAGTCAAATCAGTTTTAGGGTTTTGGAGACTTCATCCCCGAAAGGGGTTAAATGAAACAAATCTGTTTGTCAAAATATCGCCACGGGAAAACTACTACAGGCAGTAAGTTGAAATTCGGCATTTTATATCGTTTTACTAATCGGAAATAATTTTTAGTTCTTCGAAATATGTCCCCTCAAACTGGTTAAATAGACCATAAATATTCTTCTAAAAATAGCCACAAAGTATTTATTACAGGCAGGAAATTGTAATTCGGCATATTAAATCGTTTTACAAATTAGGTCAAATCAATTTGGCTTTTCGAAATTAACTCCCGAAAGAATTAAATGGGATAGACGTGTTTTTCTAAAGATCGCCATAATACGGTAATTGCTGCAAGCAGAAAGTTGATTCGGCGCAGTAGTTCGTTTTACTCATCGAGTCAAGCCAGTTCGTTTTACACAAAGAGTGAAGTCAGGGTTTTTCGAAATGTATCCTCTCAGGGATTAAATGGGGTAGATGTGTTTTTCTAAAGATCGTCACGACATAGTTACAGGTAGGAAGTCGAAATTCGGTATATTAGTTCGTTTTACAAATAATGTCAAACCATTTTCAGGGTTTTGCAGAATGCCTCTCCTCAAAAGAGTTAAATGAGATAGATCTGTTTTTTAAATATTACCTTAACGAACGAACTACTACAGCTAGGAAGTTCAAATTTTGCATATTAGATCGTCTTTCAAATAGACAAAATCATTTCCAGGGATTTTTGTAATTCACTCCCAAAGGGTGCTACGGTGTAAATGATCTCTTAGCTGTTGATACTGTGTGAACAAACCTTTAGTGCCGATATTCGGTTCGCGCCTATCGAAATTTGTTAGGTTGGCGATTATTTTTTTTTTGGTGGTGCTCGGATTTTGCAAACTCATGGCACTTCGGCATTCGTCTCATTTTTACAGCGAAGCTAGCAGCTTGCACGGTTTTTCGGATTCTATAATCCGAGGGGGAGTTAGTCTGCTTTGATTCTTTGTGTGCCTCATGCCGTTTGGCGGAGTTTTGGTGTACAAACGAATATTTGGGCATTTAAGTTCGCGCCGATTGGCGGACTTAGTTGCAAACAAGCTTCTGAAAAAAAATCGTGCACATGGACCATATTCTTGGAGCGAATTAATTTGGAGTTTTCTCCGCTCTCGCGTGAAGTGTAACAAAATTATATCTTTCTTGCCTGAATATGAAAGGCAATAATTGAGTGTAAATATAATTGTATCACATAATGACAACATTTTATAATCTTCTATGGAATTAATAGATTCGTTAAATTTCAGTGGAATATATCTACATTGCTTAACACTAAAAATAGGATCAATAGATATTCCTTTGAAAAGTTTAAATGTGTCTACTGGTTTAATAGATGAGATAAGATTAATGGTAGGCAATTTATTTGAGAACTGCTTTTATTTGGTATTAAATGGACAAGCCACAAGCCAGGCAGAAGAGTATTATTACTGTGTATAGATTAACACATAATATTGCACTACCTTTTTGCCTTCGGAAAAGAAATTGTCCTGTACGCCTATCATTTGCGATAACAATTAATATATCACAACAACAAACTATGGATAAAGTAGGAATATATCGTATTTGCCACAACCAGTATTTAGCCATGATCAAGTATATGTAGCCATATCACGTGTGAGTAGTTTTACAAACTTAAAAATTTAAATTCTACCTAGTGGATCCTGCTACAGGTTTTAACTTGCAAAATATTTTGCAACGGGTCCACTAGTATTATTACAATTAAGTGCTGAACAGCCTGTCGTAGTGACAGCAATAAACTTAGATATTTCGTTATTCAGTTTGAAAACGAGTTGTCAAATTGTATAAAAACATATACTCCATGAGATTGGTTCCAACTAGAGTTCCTATATGTACTAAGAGTTGAGCCATTGGATCCACAAATCAAGGACCGTGTGATGCAGCAACGATATATTGCATTTGTTTTAGTTGAAAAGGAGTATGCACAAAGTTTAAATTTGGAAAAAATCATGTACTCCATGGTTTGTGGATCCAAAACAAGTCACCCTACATGTCCCAACTCTTTTATATACAGGGACTCTAGTTCCAACCAATGAAAAACGGGCATCCCACATGTCCCAACTCTTATTTTAATATTATACAGGGATTCTATTTTGAATTAGAGTTACTAGATTGAGAGAGTAACGCGAAAGTCGGCCATTGTTGGTCCACAAATTGGCGGGACATTTGAATGTGCATAACCACGCTTTCCATTTTAAAAGTTTTCTTCCATCCTGTCTGTAGGATTCAAATTGGGTTGTTTCAAAATGTGCCTGTTATTGAAGAACAATTAATTAACGATTCAGATTAATTGCAAATCTGTTGTAATCTGCTAATATATGTGGGTATATATCGACTTACTTCACAAATACGAGCTCCTGAAGATAAATTAGTTCTGTTTATAAATGCCAACCATTTACGCCTTTTTTGTTCATTCTTTTCACCTTGTGGTAACTGAAACAGTCGAAAACCAGATTCGCTGAGATTTTTACAAAAAGGTACACAACACACTGGCATTTTACGATTCACCGAAGCTCAAAAAGATAACGAAGACCGAAGGTTAACAAATTGACATAACTGAAAAGTGAAGTGACAAGTGTCCGACGTTAAATGTCAAAATTTAGCCAATCACTTGACAGCGCAAAATCAGGAAGTTGAGAAATCACGTCTTTGGAAGTGGCTAAAGTTACAAACCGCCATTTATGAGACAAATACATTGGCGATACCATATATCTAATACTTACTATATTGCTAGCGGCTATGAGTGGGAAACTCACCAAGGAAGTGAGACAGACAACCAACTCTTCAATGTATAACGGTCAGCGGTGCGCAAGGGCGGCGGCGTTGTCCGCCCAATGGCGAAGTGATCAAGTTTAAAATTCGCTTCTAAAGGCGGAGTTCGAATTCCCACGCATGCGCACGAGACGCGTTATACTCTAAGTGAGACTATGTCGGCGCCGTAATGTTTTCTAGCGTTCCGAGGCCCTACTAGCAATATATGTGTATTATATATATATGGGCGATACCAATCGCGTTACTCTCTCTATCTAGTAACTCTATTTTGAATTAGTGTACCTGTATAATACTAAAGTATTATACAGGTACTCTATTTTGAATTAGAGTACCTGTATACAGGTACTCTATTTTGAATGTGTGTCTATGCCCACCTATTGACAGATTTTGGTATTAAAAGTGATGACAGAACAATTTCAATGTATATATACTCTGTTCACATCTCTTATGCATGAAGGTTGGCCATGGAAGTGTACCACCCTTAAACGAAGGGGTTGACAAGGCCTCGGCTAGCTCTTTTAATTAATAAAAGAATTGGGCACCATGTCGTTATTCACAACAAATAAACAAATCTAGCTAGCAAAATAGATCAACACCTACCTTGTAAGCTTCGCTGCATACCTCAATATAAATGTAGTAAAGCGAACAACAATAAATATAAACAGTAAAGTTGGGTACTGACTTGAGCATTTTTACGCTCACGAACGTTTGTGCGCGTAAAAATGCTCAAGTCAGTACCCAGTTATA
Source organism: Agriotes lineatus (assembly GCA_940337035.1). NCBI lineage: Eukaryota > Metazoa > Arthropoda > Insecta > Coleoptera > Elateridae > Agriotes > Agriotes lineatus. The sequence goes on from CALNHX010008110.1 coordinate 59,898, forward strand.
AAACTGACAAGCGATGGATGCGTTTCTTGCGTACGCGCACCCAAATTCGGGCAAGGCTGTAGGAGCCACAGAAATTATTCGGCTAAAGATCGATTTATATATCTACCTTCTATAGATGAACAGCGTATCGATGGTGGACAGTCCTCAGTTTTGACATTATTAACAGAATTATGGCAAAAAAATAATTTATCTCTTCAACTAAAAAAAATAGGTTAATTTGTGATTTTGTCGTTATTTGTTACTATTTTGAAAATCTGTTTAAATACACATAAACTTTATAATGGGGTGCAGGACATAAAGCAATAGAATCATTTTTCTATTTTTTCGTTAACGTGTAATTAATTTTTTAAAATGGGACTACCTATTATTAAGAATAAAAGTTGCTAGTAACAATATCCGCAGCGCACTGTGCGCACCAATCGCCCCGATAGCTATTGCGACGGACATCCGCAGCGGACAGCTCTCATGCGCTGCGGAGTGCGCTGCAGATGGAACACTTGTATTTAATTAACGTACAATATAATACGTTCGGATTGCGCACCGAGCAATCCGCGTGCGGACTCCGCACCAGATAGACGGTAGCTTTAGAGCTATTTTACGAGCAAACCGTTCGTGCGCGCAAAAATGCTCAAGTTAGTACGCAGCTTAAAGGTGCGTACTGACTTGAGCATTTTTGTATGTAAGTACTAAACGTGAAATGACCGAAAATGTAAAAAAATCGTTTCATATATCCCCGTTCTACGGTACTTTAGGAAAATGTCTAAAATTTTTGACATAAAAATATCACAAATCATGTGAAATATTGTGCATTTAAAAATTAAACTATGCCTTGCTATGCAGAAAAGTAGCACTTTTCTAAACGATTTGCCGTTGCTATGCAGAGTGGCGTGTTTATGCAGAAAAGTGCCACGAGTATAAGTAATGTTATCTATCCAAAGAACGTGTGAACTATCAAATGCAATCAGGTTGGCACCATCCTGTTTAAGATATTGTTGCAACTTTCATTTTCTGATTTTGGCAGCAATAAATCTAAAAAATTTGAATTCGTATAGCGAATTTATTACTAGAGTTGCTTGTTACTTGGTTATTAATATACTTACCTCCATTATAATTTTACAAATATTTTTTTTTAACTTTCAATTTCGGTATCCCTTTTGTTGTGTGCTTATAGTAACTTAAACTCATTTGAAATATAACTATTTTTGTCACTAGATCCAAGGCACAGTCTGAAAAAAAAAATATTTTCAGGCAGTCAGGAATATTTCCAATAATTTGACATTGAAAGTACACACGTTTCTGGATACCTAGATTTAATCAGCTAATCGTGGGCTTTAGACGACACTTTAACAATATTATATTTTTCACGTATATGTATATACTAGGATGATGTTAGTGTTAATTTTTAATGCGATAACATAAAGGCTTCGTGAGAATTATAAAATGGTGGCCTTAGATTCTAGCATTAGATCTATTTTTTTCAATACCGCCCTGTGCTGGTGTGCGCACGAGCAGATTTTTGAATGACCAAACAGCTGAGAACAAAGGCGACTGTAACCTATCAAAGTTGTTTGTTGAGGTTAAAACGTCAAACTGAATTTCTAATGAATCTCTAAAGAAATTTCTTTGTGATAAAATAGGAAAGCCAAATGGATTCAGATTCAGATGCAACAATAATTATTGAAGGTGAGTACTTAAAAAAAAGGATTTTAACTGAGACTAAGAATCTTTGTTATAGAATCTGAAGATGAAGAAGCTATGGACGTTGAAGAGATCCCGCTGCGTAATTCGCCAATACTCGCTGCTAACCCAGGCACTTCACTTCAGACTGTTGCTGACAGAATTAGCACTCGTTCGGCCAATGATGCAACTTCCGCTTCCTCACAAGATAATATCGTAGAGGCAATTTTTGAGCCACAAGCAGAGCAAGAGGCTCCCCAACAAACTGATCAAGATTTGACAGCACCCCAGACTGAAGCAGACAATGACAACGCCGAGGATGCTACAACACAATCACAATCGCTGCTCAACCAGATAAATAGAAACAAAACGGAGTTATCCCCCACAGCATTAACCAAGAGTGAAGGTGATGGACAGTCTCCAAAGAAACGACCTCGAACTGAGGATGAGGACATTGAAGATGACGGGAAAACTTGTCCAATTTGCCTTGACAACTGGACAAATTTGGGCGATCATCGAATTTGTGCATTGAAATGTGGTCATTTGTTTGGACTCTGTTGCATAATGAAGTGGTTTTCGACGCAAAAAAAGAAGAGCTGCCCCACTTGCAAGAAAAAGGCAACTAGAGGTGATATCAGGTACATTTATACCAAAAAGCTAATAGCAATGGACGCAACCGAACTGGTGGAAGTAAAGAAGCAACTTAACAATGTCACTGAGGAAAAGAACAGGTTGCAAATTGAACTAACCAAAGCTGTTTGCAGAGAGCACCTAATTATGCAGCAAGTAGAGGATCTTAAGAAGAAAGTGCGCCATTTAGATTCTGTTTTGGAAGTGAAACGACAATTTAGCAGTAGCCAAAGAAGTCACGATTCAAATTACAGCGACACGGTCCGTTTGTATATGGATAAGTCGCTGGAAATTTGTAGAGAAGGTGGATGTCGCGTGTTGGACTGTTCTAGCAGGCAGGACCTGGTTGTTGTTTCTATGAAATGCCCAAATCCTTTATTTCCTGGTTTTGGAATTCGTAAAATAGATATTTCCAGTTACAAACCGACAGCATTCGTACCACTTCATGTGAAGTCAATACGTGACTTGTGCTTTCACCCAGAAAACCCATGGCTACTCAGTGTATCCTTAGATAAAACGGTTAAAATTCTGGATACTGCCTCAAATATTCCCATTGCAGCCAACCTTAATGGCGAAGTTCCTTTATGGTCATGTTGTTGGGACAAGAACAACACAAACATGTTATACGTTGGAACTCAGCAAGGTTCGGTTGTAAAATTCGACATTCGCCAAATATCCGAGCCTGTCTGTACCCTCGACGTACCGGGCGACATGTCGCCTGTAGTATCAGTGTCGTCAATGGTTGCTAATCCTGGCAATGCCGTAGCCAAGGGAGGCATCATTTCCTGCAAACTGAACTCGATGTGGATTTTTGAAAACGCCCCGAATGAATATATTCGCTACCCATTTCCCATGGAGGGGCCTTTCACATCCATGACTTATGAAAATGAAACGAAGCAGCTGCTGGTGTCTACAAGGTCCAACGCCAGGCATCCGTATTCGAGGCATCACTTGTGCAGCATTGAAAAAGGGGCATCAGACAACTTGCTTTGCAATACTATTCATTGCTTCACAGGCTGTTCCACACAAAAGTACCTCTCACGTTCTTGCTTGTTGTCAGATGATACCGATTATTATGTAGCGGCACATCAAGAGACGAACAAAAGTGTGTATTTATGGAGCGTTAGTACTGGACATAGAAGTTCCTCTATCCCAGCCCATGAACCTGTGCTTGATGTGTGTGGGCTTAGTATTAACAATGCCAACTTTATGGCGATGCTTACAGAGAAAAAATTGGAGGTTTTTAAATTTGTATAATTCCTTGAATTAAATTAGTGATAGGAAGACTTACCTCTTACATATTTTTCTACCGTGTTCTCTACTTATTGAATATTTTGTATAATAAAGTATTGTAAATTATATTTTTTAATTTTTTCAGATTGTCTCAGTAATTGTTTAAAATATTTTAAAAAGTGCAGGCGGTTTATATCTAAAATTAAATAAATTTTAATGTACGTGACCCACTTTATCACTTAAAATATATTAGCAAGGATAACGATTTTAAAAAACACAGAAACCTGAGGACGTCAGCAATTATCTGTTAACAAAACTCGTTTAAGGTGAGTATAATTGTTACGCACACTTGTAGAGTAAGTATAAATAATATTTTTCTAGTGTATCGACAATTTACCATTCCACATGAGTCATGTCAAACTGGTAGGACTTACCTTTCGTACGCAGCTGCTAGTATATTCACAGCAAATAAGTATAACTAAGAGTCAAGGAGCTTTTCAGATAAGAATGGAAAATAAATCGTGGTGTAGCAAATTTATTCTTATCCATATTTTGCAGTTTCCTAAAAAAATACCTAATCAAGTAGCCTACTAAACACAAATTCAGTGTTACTATGTAATTACGCACATTGCTGCCGTATCTATAGCATAGACAAGCAATAATAGTAATTGAATGACATCTACCATATAATGTAAAGAAACAGGGTCAGAAGCGTTCTCTCGTACCAATGGAGAACCAATGATGCAAAATTTAAACATGGAACATTAGTTAACCACAAAATTGTTTGTTCTAATGGTTATCTAATTCGGTTTTCAAAACTTTTTCGTCAATTTTGACACAGACTGACGTAAAACCTAACTTGCTAACCTCGAATTTGACATAGACTTACAGTGCCACCCAGGGAGCCCTAGCAAGTTTTTCAGCTGGTGCAAAATCTCATTGTGGCGCCCCCCCCCCCCTTGATGATTACTTGTCAAAAAGACAACTAGAAGTTATCCTAATGTATACAACTAAAGAAAAGATACAACTTGTGGTTGTACCTAGGTATCTACTTTTTAGTTCCATACTTACATTCCGGTAACAAAATTAAAGTTTCTTATTAACAAGTACCTTATTTAAATTCGTATGTTAACTCGTAAAATAAACGCTCTAATCTATTGGTCTCATTTGTAACTATGGAAGTGAACTGTATGATTAAATGCTGGCATGGAAACTAAACTGCTATGTTAACCATTAAAATAAATTCACTGTATATACTAGAACGCGTTGGCCAGCCTACGTCTGGCCCTCCCAGCGTAAAGAAACGGTTAACAATAAAAATGCTTGCTTAAGCTGGTAGCCAGCCTACGTCCGGCCGTGCCAGCGTTAACAATACAAATGCTTGCTGCGTCGCCACTTGTGCGCGGTCGGCATGTGCGCGCGCCA